>JACGDI010000051.1:363609-381379 GCA_014898725.1 Jacaranda copaia
ACTTGACCAATTGATGGTCATGTTGGTACCAAATAATTAATTCCTTAATTATTGATCTAATTTACCTTCTTAAATTAGTTGATTAATTTAACACTTAAATTAATCAAACTAAAATTGACTTTCAAACTTGGTACCTAAAAATTGGTTTCCTAGGAGAAATTCTTTTCTAACAATTAGAAAATTTTCTACATCAATTAGGAAGCTAATTAGATTTTGTGTGTGACCTAATAGGTTTTACCATTCATTAGACATGGGCTAACAACTCCTTGTGACTTTTGAATATCTCATATTTATTTTAGTTTAAAACTCCTTTCAAACTAATTAACTTAATTCAATTAATCTCATTAATTGAAGAGTACTCAATTTCCATGGTCGATGCCCAACCTTAAGCTCATCAAGCATAACTATTTAGCCAAAATAAATATTTTGGAGAACCATTATCACTCTACGCGTGCCATGCAAATACGGTTCTACCATCTCTTATATCCCAAAAGAGGCATAGGGCAAAATATTTGTCAGCTTCCTAATAGCCTCAATACTATGTCTCTATTCTCAATGTTTGATCTCGTTGTGTGACCTCACCTTTGGAAAACTCCTTTTCCAAATTATCACACCACCTTGCACAAGGATTTTTGGGAATCAATCATTATAGAATACAAACAAAATGCACTCGCCCTTCATAACAGTGAGGAGTTGAATTTCATCTTGGATCTCATAAACCTCCATGCCAAGTAGCTCATACCCAATTTCAACTCAAAAGACCTACTAAATGGTCAAGGAAGAGTTAAAGCATGAGAACCAAACATAAAGTTACCATGGATCCTCAAGTCAAAGAACTAATAATATGCAGTAGCATAAGCATAAGAACTAGCCACTACCGACTTGCCACTATGGCTATTTAGTGAATTCTTTGGTGGGTCTTTAGTGTATTATTCTCTAACGAGTACCTACTAACATGCACCTGTATCTCATACCATTGCACATGGAATAGAACAATCTCCAACTCTTGGATTTATGCAACGTAGTGCAAGTATACTTAGATCTTAGTTACCCTATCTCATAAGATTCTATGACTTGGAAGATTTAAGATCATGACCGTGTAAGACTTATTCCATAGTCATCAAACTAAGTCCCATAGTCATAGGTGATTTATGGGTTTCATCCAAATGTCAGTGAAATAAATCATAAGATGAAGATGACCATATAAAGAATATCATTCAATTAATATTATTTTTATAAGGAAATAGCTTTTACAAGGCCAATCTCATTGGCTTGTAGGAAACTATTTCAACATAAATAAATGGAGATTACAAGTTTTTATTGATATTCGAAATGATCCAAATGAAAGAAATTGTGGGAAATGATTTATGGTTTAAAAGAGAAATCAAATTTACCGTGGTGTTACATTGGGGACTTCAGTGATCTTCTTTCCCCAATGGAGAAAAATGGGCGATGCTTTCATCCTCGGTGGCTATGTTTGGGTTTTCAAAATGTAGTTCATTATTTTGGACTTAGGGATTTAGGGATGTATGGTCACCTTTTTACCTGGGAAAGAGGAAGAGGCACAAGCCATTTTGTAGAAGAAAATTAGACTGAGCATTAGCTAATTCTAAGTGGAGCAGACATTTCAAAAAAGCTAAAGTTTTCAATTTGCAAGCGGTGGGATCAGATCACTCTCCTATTTTCCTTTAGTTGATGTTACGAGAATACAAAGAAAAAAATCAATGCTTTTGATTTGAAAATGTATGGTTAAGAAATGATTTGTGTAGAACTATTATCATAGATACGTGGGGAAGAAGTAGAGGTTTGTTGATTTAGGAACATCTGTGTGAGTGTGGCTGCGACCTATCAAAATGAGGAAATACTTTGGCATTTTTCTTCAAAGAAAGACGAAACACAAGTCAGGAAAGAATGATTAATTTTAGAGCTAGTCGAGATAAAGAGTCGATTTATGGCTTTGTCCAAGCACAAAAAGAATACTTAACTATTCTGCCACAATAGGAGGATTGTTGGAAGCAATGGGCAAAACAATTTTGATTAAAGAAAGGAAATCAAAATTCTCAATTTTTATGTGCTAACACGTCAACTCAATAGAGAAGCAATCAAATTAACCAATTGAAAGAAATATAGGAACTTGGAGAACTTGGCATAATGGGCTTAGGGAAGTTATTACTAGTTATTTCACCAATCTATTTTCATCTATTGATTGTGATTGTGAAAAAGTGTTAAATTATGTCGATAATAGAATCACTTCAGCACACAATGAAGAACTTAATGCAAAATTCAATCCTAAGGAAGTGAAAGAGGCTATTTTCTCAATGCATCTAGAAAAGTTTCCAAGGCTAGACAGGATGAACCTAGCTTGTTATCAGAATTTCTGGAATATCATGGGGGATGATGTAACTCAAGCTTGTTTGAATTACTTGAATGAGGGATATCTTTTAGAGGGATTTAATGGTACAAACATTTACTTGATTCCAAAAAAGGAAGAATCTTGAAGTGATGTCAGATTTTAAGATAATTGCTTTGTGTAATATTTTGTACAAAATTGTTGCAAAGGTGCTAGTGAACTGGTTAAAAAGGTGTTTTCAGAAGTTATCGTTGAGAATCAAAGCACTTTTGCGACAGAAAGGTTGATTATGGAAATTTTATGATTGCCATTTTGTGATTGCTTTTGAAGCAATGCATTATTTAAAAATGAAAACAAAACGTAAGTGAGGTGTGGTAGCCCTCAAACTAGATATGAGCAAAGCCTACAAGAGAATTGATTGGGTTTCTTAGAAGGAATCATAAAGAAAATGGGCTTTCATAAAAACTTTATCAATGCAGTCATGATATGTGTGAGGTCAGTTAAGTACAAAATTAATCATCAGGACATAAGGTTGGACCGCTAGTGCCAAGGGGATCCTTTCTTCCCATTCCTTTTCATTATATGGGTAGAAGGATTGTCGGTAAGTCTATAGAAAGGGGAAAGACAAGGTAAAATTTATGGTTGCAAAGTTACTTGTTGAGCTCTTTCTATTACTCACCTTTTCTTTGTAGATGACAGTTTGCTTTTTTTAAGGGCATCTACTAATGAATGCAAAGCTGTTAAATAAGGGCTTGAAGAGTATGAACATGCCTTAGGACAAATTATAAACTTTTAGAAATTTGAGGTTTTTTCAGCTCTAATACTCAACCAGAAGAAAAAGCAAGCATTTGCAATATGTTGGGTATCTAGCCAGATGAAACTCAGAATAAATATTTAAGTTTTCCATCTTTGATAACCAAAAAGAAGAAGAAGATCTTTTATTTTGCTAAGGAGAAGGTTTGGCAGTGGATGTAATGACGGAATAAAAAGTTCCAACCTAAAGCTAGGAAATAGGTGTTGGTTAAGATAGTAGTGCATTCCATACCAAATTGTGTTATGAGTGTTTTTCTGCTTCCTAATGATCTATGTGATGATTTAGAAAGATTGATGAATTCTTATTACTGGGGATCAAAACACAACAATTCTACAAGTATCAAATGAATGAAATGGGATATACTTTGTACTAGCAAGAATAAAGGCAAGCTGTGATTCAAGAAACTTAGAAAATTTAATCTAGCAATGTTGGGGAAACAAGCATGAAGACAAGTGACTAATTCGGAAGCATTAGTTACAAAGATTTTTAGAGCTTGCTATTTTGCAAGAAAGTCTTTCTTCGAAGCTAAACTGTCAAATAATCCAAGCATTATTTGGCACACCATTTTGGCTACATATAATTTTACTAGAGAAGGTTGTACCCTTAAAATGGGAAATGGGGAAAATATTATTATTGGAAAGGAACTTTGGCTTATTAACTAACCGAATCTTTATATTTCTATTATTTTGATTAGGAGTTGAATTACAACAAAGTTAATTCTCTTATCAATCTAGAAGACACAGTGTGAGACACTAATCTCATTTTCTCTATTTTCAATGGAAGAGATGCAAATAGAATCATTAATATTCTATTAAACACTCGGAGGAAAAAGGATAGTTAGATGTGGAAATTGGAGAGTAAAGGCATTTATTCAGTTTGCAATGCTTATAAATCATTAAAGACCACCACAACCTCTTGTTCAATTTGAAAACGGATATAGAAATCCAAGGTTCCACCAAAAGTTCGAATTATGGTGTGGAGGGCTTGTAATAACAATCTACCAACTAAAGACAAACTCCTAAATAAGAGGATTGATGTTAGTTCACTGTGTCTGGTTTGTCAAGCTAGTGTGGAGATAATTTCTCATATAGTAGTCCACTGTTCTATTGCAACTACTTGTTGGAATATTGTGTCTTATGAAACCACTCTCGATCACTTAAGTAATTTTGTGAATTGGTTGTTGAATGTTCGGTTAAAGGTTTTTGGAGAGGAAAGAGATAGGATTTTAATGGTCCTTTGGAACACTTGGAACAATAAAAACCAAGTAGTTTGGAAGAAAAAAGTTAGAATAGCTCACATAATTGTTTAGCATACGAACAACCTTTTGTAACAATAGAAGTTTGCTCAACAAAGGAAAATCAACTTACTTCAAAATTAGGAAAAATCAGTGATTAATAGATGCATTAGGCCTCCTAGCTGATGGTTAAAGTGTAATGTCGATGCAGCAATTTTGGCTCAAAATTCTTCATTTGGAGTAGGATGGGTGATCAAAGTGAGCACGGCCATTTTAGAGCTGCAAGAACAGTTCCTTTTGTTGGTAAAATTTCGCCATTATTAGTTGAAGTATTGAGCTTTCGGGAGGCTTTGAGTTGGGTTAAGAACTCCTATACATAATAGATTTGGTTTGAATTAGATCGCCAAAATGTGGTCCAAGCAATGTTAAACAATACTGTTGATGTCTCCTATTTAGGATAAATTATTGATGAATGTAAAGCTCTTTTGTCTGAGTTAAATGGTAAGGTTAGTTTTGTTGGTGCTTAGTGAGTGAGGCTGCTCATTGTATTGCAATTGGGAGAATATGCTCCTGTATTCCTTTCGCATGTTTTTTCTTATGATTTGCAATACAACATTCCATTTTAAGAGACAAAGAAAATAAAACGTTCATGATCAAATTTAATAATTAATTGCCAACTTATGCACGTGCAATATGTATGAAAAAATCTCATAAAATTAAATACTAAAATAATATGCACTTCACCAAATTATAAAAGAAATTCACAGCATTCAAATTGTTTCAAAAATATAATTAGTTTAACTATCAGGTAAACTTACCAATATATAGAGTGCTCTTCGAGTTATTAGTTGAGTCTAATTTTATTGTTTTAAACAATTAAATGCATTTTAGTACACACTAATCTAGATACAAAAATAGAAAGTAAAAATGCAAATAAGATAACATTGTGAATGAGGGAGACCACTAACTTTCCGCCACTAGATGCGAAAAGTAATAGGTAAGAGTAAAAGCCAACATGTTCCGAAACTTCTCTCGCCATAAACTATCTCCCCCTAATAAAAGACTCCATAGTTTTTAATATTAGATTTCACATCAAAGTTGAACAATTGCACAATTGTGCATCCCATATAATTGTTTCTTACATATGGAGAATAAAAATTGAGAATAAATTTTCATATTTTTTTTCTCTTAACAGGTATAATATATTTTATCATACTTCTTTCTACTATTGTCTGTGAGAAATTCTTATCTAAACTAGTTTTTTTGACACTCACTGTAGCCGTCCCAATAAATATGACTTTTGGGAAGGGAAGCTTTGTTAGCCAGAAAACCATTTCAACACTAGACCCCTATGCTCAGGGAACCAAAATGGCCAAGTTATCAGCTATAAGTAACTTGTTGACCATTTTCAAATGTATTAATAAGATTACAGTGATGATAATTGAGAGTATAAGAATAGTAGAATACAAAAATTATCAAGTTGTTCCACTTAGGCGTACTAAAAATTTATGATATAAAGATATAAACCTCCAGTTAAAATGTGTGACATGATAGATTAGATACTTACTTCATCTTCATACTAGGTCATTGCTTTTGAGAATACATATTAGAAGATGATTTATATCTACCTCATTTCTTCTAAGTATGACTTTGACCAAGAATCTATAGAATGATATATAAAGTAAAACTGTATGATATATTGCAAATTTGCACCTTGCGGTCAATTTCATTGATGCTCTTAATATGACCACAGTCCGCGTGTACTACGTCTGGTGGCTATATACCTGCCTATTTTCAATGGACAAGCAAAGCATAGAACTAGAAACATTAGCTGAGAGATAGATGTAAATTAAAAATTAGAAAAAGAAAGAAAAAGAAAGAAAAAATAATAAAAAGATCAAGAAAAAATGAGGAACAACAATCAACATGATAGCCACAAATCAGGAGCTTTCCAAAAATTGGTTTCCCATTCATTCTTTAATGAGGCCTAGATAGAAGATTTCAATTTCATTTCATTCACTTCAAGACACTTATTTGTGAAAGGAAACCAGAAAACTTAAAACTAACGCCATAAGTAGATATGGAAAGACTGTAGTGTGGCATATCTAACATATCTTATCTTGTTCACTCTTTAGTATTTACGTACCCCTCAATGGATAGGTTATTAACAAAGTCTTCAATCAATCAGCATATCTAGCATAGGTCAAAGACCTTAAAAATGAAAATTAAGTAATTTCTAAGGAAAATAACTTAAATGCAGACTAACATCAAGAATTCAGTTGAAAAATCCAAGATCTTAAGATTATTTACCTGTAATACCCAATCCAATATGCTTTCTTTTACTTTATCAAGCACTTTGGATTTTCCAATGCCCGAAGATTTGTAAACATACAGACCCCCCTCCTCGAGTTCTTTTTAGAAAGGCATTCTCTGCAAAATGCAAATATCGTATCATGCTTCTCTTTTCAAAAAAGTGTCGTTATTGGGGCAGTGATTTTATCTAGTGCATGATGCAATGCTTTGAATTTGTCCATGTAGTTTAATAATTGGTGAAGCAGCTGATAATTACCTAAGATAGACTGGTGTTGATTAAATAATCTTGATTTTTTATCCAAGATGCTGTGACTTGGAGCACTAGAAATTGAAGGAGAATCAACCTTTCGCTTTCTAGGAGTTACAATGCTAGATGAATCTTTTGTGAGACATGAGCCATGTCTAGGCTTTTCCATTTGCGATCAAAACTATCGTCAAACACATTTCTTAAATCAAAATATTTCAAGAACTGTTAAAGAAAACGGGACTAGAATAGAAGGGAAGAAAAGGTTTTGTGGAAGAGAGATTTCTTATTGAAAAGAGTAATTATATGGCGAAAAACTAAGGCCTCATTTTGTTTCATTTCCATAGCCCCTTTTTTCATTTTCTACTATTTCAAAAATGAAACACATAACTTTTCACACATTTTCACCCAATAACATTTTTATTTTTATTTTTAAAACACATTCTCTAATAACCTATATATCTTCTCCCAATAACTTAAGTATTTTCTCTCTCTGTTCCATTATTTCTGTCTCTTTCCAATCTACAACTTATTAAAATTAATATAGTTATTACTTTTCCAATAATTCATCCAAATACAAATTCATTTTCAATTTATTTCCCCTTCATGGATAGATGTACATATATGATCATTTGAAGAAAATCATTGGCATTGCCAAGTTAATAAGAATCAAATATACAACTTTAACTAGCTAAATGTTTATCACAAAAAATAAATGCTTTCTTTGATACTATCCTTCATCCATAAAATTGGCAACAATAGTCTCATGTTTCTACTTTAGCAACATGTTTTTGTTCTAGCAACGGAGAAACATTTCTAGGATATGCTATACTCGTAAAAGTTGGGTAAGCTACTTTTAACCTATTTCCTTTACTGCTTTACAACTAATGTTAATGATGATAATGGAGTCTAATTTTGTTTCACCAAACTTTCCAAAAGATAAGCTACAATATTTTGTGATGATAATGGATAGATGCAAGCTTGGGGAATGCAAAATTTTATTGTGTGAGCTGGCGCAAGGCATAGATTGCAAAAAATGCAACTTAATTATCATATATGAGTTCGTCCCAAAGATACCCTTTTTATTCCTTCCCCTTATTTATACTATCCAACTTTTGAGCAGATAGTGGAGATCTATTTGATCCTATAGTCCAAATTATATCTCTAGAACATTCTTTGGACTATATTTTATTAAAATCCTAAGATAGAAAATTCTATACTATTCTACAAGTATTCACAAGCATATACAATATTTTGAAAGTTTTTGGGATATTCCTTAACCTATGTCATCTTTTCAAAAATTCATTCATTTATTACACAAGGTCTACAGTTTTTTTGTCTACCCAAATATGTTGTTGTAAATGACAACCAATCAAGAATTGGAACATCAATGGATCATAAAAACTATTCTTCTATTACAACACTATATCTCGATAGATAGAAAGATTGAAGAATTTATCCGATAAATGATTCTAAATATCTAAATTTCAATCTAACTAATATATCTTATTGAGTCTAGCTGTTAACCATTCTTGCACATTTGACGTACATAAATACTAAATTTTGTAATAATATTAATTTTTTCCACTTATGTGATGTTTGCTTTTATTTTATAGATGATAGACCAATCTAGTTTTCATCGCCTTGCCATCGGCTGATGTAGGGGTTTTAGCCGAGGTAGAAGGATAAATTCCCTGACCTATCAAACATATTTGCCATTCGACCAGTCTCCCATCACCTTGTTGGTTGATCATCAGTTCATGCCTATCCCTTACCTTTCTCCTATAATAAGCTACAATACTCTTCCCTCGTCCTCTTTTGCTGATGTGAGTTTATTCACATACCATTCCCCACACCTATACTCAAAGCCACATTACTCATCCCAACCACTATCCATTTTATCCTTAGGTGCTCTATTAACACCCACCCCCTTTGGGACTCAGTTATCCTTCGCTATTCGAATCGACCATTCCACGTCAGTAGTTCCATGAGCGTCATCAACAATTAATTGTTCAACTGGCTAGACATTGGGCAATAAGGAGGGATCAGGGCCCCCATCCTTGGGTTTTGGTAGGGTACATTTATGTCTTAAAGGATACTACAGGTGAGTTTAGATTATTATATGAAAGTTGTTTCATTATTGTTTTAATAATTATATATTAATATTAAGAATTTATGCATGTATACACCCTTGCTAGATGTTACCAAGTTTGTTATTGACAAGGGTGGTCAAGAGCAAGGTCTAGGAGCTCTATAGGACCTGCTTGGATATCCTCCAAGCCCTTCAAGATTTAATGATCAGGGAATGAAAGGTATATGAATGTTATTAATATATTTACTTTTACAAATGAAGTATGCCTAAGTATTGTAAGTAGACTAATTGCCTTTTATTTCATAGTGATATGTCACTTGGGATTCTTAGCATGGGACCATTTTTAGAGGGCTTTCAACACTAGAAAGGTCATTGGCTGCATGAGATATATGGCCATGTTTGAAATATGGGTATAAGTCCAAGAGGATTGGTGAGGACACTTGGGTTGCCATATGTTGACACTGGTAGTTTTAAGATTTTTAGAAGAAGTCCACATAAGCCAAGAAGAATTGCATCTCCAAGACAAGTGGATCCCTCTATACCGAAGGGAATATATCTATTGGAACACATGCTGAGCTTTTAGTAAGTTTTCTAAATTTTAGTCTTTAGTAAACTTAATATATATTTAGAATGTTTCTTACTTTCTCTTATGTTTATATTCTTTGCATAACATGATTGATGGGGAAGGGTTGGTGCCCTTCCCTTTTGTTATTTATTTTATAGTTTAGTTGATGGGGAAAGGTTGTTGCCTTTCCCAAAAGATAATATGTTATCATTTGTTTGATTATTATGAGCTTTTGTTTTTGTAGTAAAAACTAATTTTAGAGGAGACTCAGCCGAATTTTTTTATAGTCATTGTAGTTTAGTATTATGCATATATAACACATTTATATCAATTCTTATTCTCTATGTTGGCTCTAGAGTTGCAAAGGCCCCCGACGGTGGAGGAGGTTTATGCTCGTACCCATTAGAGGACGGTTAATAAGAGCTGGGTAGATGAGAGTGCGAAGAGAACTGCTGTAAGTTTATTTCAAATAACATAAGATTGTTTTAGTTACATTACATTGCATTCATAAATTTATTTTTATACCTTGCAGGAGAGCATTCAGCAAGCGCTGCAGTTTTAGTCTAGCCAAAGGGTATTGGGAGTAGTGTAGAGACCTAGCAGTCTCAGGCTGAGTTGTGGGCTTAGACTGTGGGTGGCCCTAGCAATAAAGGGTGGGTTTATAGGCTGAGCTATCAGTAGTCTCCCTCCTATACCAATGTGTCTCATGGGGAGCCCAGTGGATTAGTTACAACTCAGTTGAAGGCACACTTGAAAGCTCATTTGTAGGCCGATATCAATGATACATGGAGCATGTTATCATAGTAGTTAGGCGTGACACAAAATTTGATCTCTCAGCTGTTCATGTAGAAAGATGCTCCATCAAGTTTTGGTGGCCTGCCTTGACCTCTACCTTACCACCAGCAACTCCAATAGTAGCATGGCACCAAGTAGGATGACTATTTCGACATCGACAATGACGTTGTTGGCAGCTATTAGATAGAATTTTTTTTCACTTTTGTAATTTCAAATTATAACTTTTAAAACTAATATTTATAAAATTATATTTTATTTTATATTATTATTCTATTTATTACTAGTTTTCTTATATTATAGTTGTATGTTATTTTATATATAAGACATATCAATGGGCTACATGTGTAATTAAAAAAATTATTCCAAATATTTTTTTTAAAATAATAAATTTTCAACAAAAATCAGAGTAATTATCCATCAGAAATCCATCTAAATTCCATTGAAAGAGTAAAAAATAATCATACTGACTATCTTTCAAGTATTGTAAAAGCAATTGAAAAATCTTTGTTCCAATTACCTCCAACTATCAATTGAGCCTACCTCTAAGTTAGTGTACAAATTAGAAGCATTGGCCTTTAATGATTGAACAAATTGTTTGACTAGATGATCCTGTATGTTCTAGGATTATTACATATCTTAATGAAACGATCCACATATTATTTTGGGTTGCCCTTGCCATCAAATTGTTGAAACTTTAGAGGCCAGTTACCAGTTGGCTTCTTTAAGTTGTCAATTCTTTGAGTATAATGCTTGGAGTAAGTCATAGATGTCATAAAACTTCCATTAAACACTTTAATAATGCCCAAGATCAGCTCATTCAATTGGTTGATAGAAATTAGTTGATCAGTGGAAACTTGCAATTCTTTTATCATGGACTATTCATTTTTAGCTGACTTTGGGGACGTTTTATCTTCGTCTAGAACCTCAATTTGGTTCTTTTCCACACAATTGGTATCAATATTGTCCACCTTGTTCATCAACTTGGAGATTTGAGAGTTTTGCTCTTGGATATGTTTCATAAGTCTTCAATAGGCCTCGTTAAATTTGTAATTTGTTTCTCCAAAGTTGTAGCACTTGTCACCATCAATGGTGCCATGCTCGAGGAACTTGATGTTGAGTGAGGAGTGGATAATACAGTTTCTTCTTTTCAGTCTCTACTATCTTCATACATATCAATATGAAGTAGCAACACCTTTTTCGCAGCAAGTGAAGGAGCTATCTCTGAAAATGATTGTAACTTCTTGGACACACTTCTTATGATGATGTCAACACTTTTTGCTCCAACACTTGAGAAACTTGAGGTAGTGATTTTCAATGTTGCAGTTTTGTAAGCGGTATTTGGTACTTCAATTTTGATGAAGGGAAAATATGAGAGGTAGAGATTGTCCTACCAAGCGTGCTAGAAATTTATTATGCAAATTTCATGTTTGCAAAAATAAAATTTCAAGATAAGAAAAATTTGTACAAAGAAAATAAAACTGAAATTTATTGAATTGTAAATAAGATCCCTAGTCTAATCATCTGATTCTTCCATTTCAAAAATGATTTTTTTTTTAAATTTGATGAGCTTCGCCATGAATATCTTGAACATTGTATATCTCTTTTGACTTGATTTGAGAATAAAATGCCAATTTGACGGCTTCGCATCCTAATCTCGAATCAAACACCAAAATTTAATGATCTCCATGATGAATGCCTTGAACATTGTAGATCACTTTGAATTTGATTTGAGAAAAGTAATGGCAATTCAAGGGTTTCACACTCTAATTTCAAATTAAACACCAAAATTTAATAAGCTCCGCGAAGGGCGCCTTGAACACCGTGAATCTCATTGAATTTGATTTGAGAAAAATAATGCTAATTCGAGGGCTTTGCACCTTAATTTTGAGCAAATGCCAAAATTTAATGAGCTTCACAAAGAATGCCATAGATCCCCTAGAATTTGATTTGAGAAAAATAACGTCAATTCAACGGTTACGCACCTTAATATCAAATTAAATGCCAAAATTTAATGAGTTCAATGAAGAATGCCTTGAACATTGTGGGGTTCTTTGAATTTGATTTGAGGAAAATAATGTCAATTCAACACACTTTAATCTTGAACAAATGCCAAAATTTAATGAGCTCTGCAAAGAACGCTATAAATCTCTTTAAATTTAGTTGAGAGAATTGTTGAACTCCTTCAAAGTTTCTTTCACTTACCATTACTTGTGTTGTTGCTGTGTGTTGAATAAGCTTAGATCACCCCTTTATATAGGTGTTTCATGGGAGATTTCGTAATAACTTTGAATATTCTTAATTATTATTTTTTTGATGAAATAATATCGAATATTAAGAGATAATATCAAGTATTTTTTATTTATTTGATCCACACATATACACTACAAAAAAATAATATAATGAAGGCAAACATATAAAATCACATCCTAAAATAGCCTTCAATAATTATATAAGTGGGACCAAATCATATTTACCGCCGCTAAAAGTAGTGGCATGTTTATCAAGGTCAATTTACAAATGCCCAACTAGGAATAGCCTTTAAACATAATAATTTTGTAGGCCTGACTGCAAAGGCCCAATATAAATTAGCCCATAAAAATAGTAAAAATACTACAACTCATTATTAGGGTTGTTAATAAAGTAAATTTTGATCCGAATTTTATTTGAATTCGATCCGATTATTTATGATCTTTAATCTATAAAAAATTTGATGGATGTAATTTGATTAAAAAAATTCAAAATTTGAAATAAATGGAGTGAATATAGATATGGCTCGATTCGATCCATTAATAATCTAAATCCGAATATATTTAATATTATACATATATAATATTATATATATACATAGTCCTGTAGTAATGTCAAAGTATATACTTGAATGAAAGAAGTAATAAGTTTTTGTACAATATATGAAATCATGTGTTTTTCATATAAATTGTTAGATTTCAAGCTTATTTACATCATAATTATACCATTTATTTTTTAATTTTTATAACAAAAAATTATGTGGGAAGAATAATGAGTAAGAACCAAATGCCATATTATAGCAAGAATGCAATACAAATTTCGATTTGATTAGAATAAATTTCTTTTTTATAGAACTTTAAGTTTATAGTTAATTGATTAAGAATTACATATAACTATGTATTTATAATATCAAATAAATATTATTATTAGCAATTAAACCTAAAATGTAATAATATGATAAATAAATGTGATTGAGTTAAATTCTATTGTTGTTTTTAAGTGATCAATAGACTTAAAAATTTATTCATTAATTTATTGTGCATTTTTTCTTAGGATGAACGTTTTGAATTTGGACTGTACTAAATTTTTAGAAAAATAATAAATATATGATGCTTTTTGAAATATTTGAATTTGAGTTTTTTTTTTGGATATTCAGCAGATATTCAATTTTTATTTGAATCCAGATATGGTTATACCAACTACAAATTCAATAAATCTTGGATCAAATTTGAATTTAGCATATTACTTTCAAATTTGAATTTATGTCTAATATGATTCCATCTGAATACGACTCATTGACATCCCTACTCATTATGCCACATGATATATCGTGGTTTCGTGCTTTAATAATTTTCTTATTATTAAAAGGAAAAGAAATTAAAATTAGGATTTTATTTTATTGTAAAAAATCTCAACAAAATCTCTCAAACTCATCAGTCATCACACCCCTAACTCTTCCTTTCTTATCTCACCATACACTTCACCTGAAATCACTTGAGTTCTTACTGCAATTCTACCAATCCGCCATGCACACTACACCTTCATCTTCGGTCTTTATTTTTCGCTCACTCAAAAATCATTCAAAGTTCCTTGCCTGATGTTGATTGTTGCAAATTCCAGCCAAATCTCAAGCCAAGGCGTACGTTTTGCTCTGCTGCTCCTCTGTTCAACACTCGTCTCTCACAAGAGCATGCACAACACAAACAATGCGTAATTTCACTTTGACCGGTATAATATATTTTTATTTCATTTTTTAATTTTTGTATTTTGCAAGAAAAGAAATTAAATTTTGGATTTTGCTGAAACTAGATCCGTTGGTTCGGCAGTTCGCTGCAAACTCTAGCTCGAATCGCATCCAAGGGAACGATATTTAGCTTTAGCCAAAGTTTCGTGTGAGTGTTCGATGCTTCATTCCGCTGATAGCTTTGCCTAGTGTATATCTTAGAATTAACTTAGCTGTATTTCCAGAAGATTTGGTTATTTCTGTGAAACAAGTGCGCATCTGAATGTTTCTGTTATATTAGTCAACATAATATTTTTACATGCCTGAGACTTTGTTTAGTTGAATTTCTCTGTAAGATATTAATGTTTTTGCCATTCTTATGTACTTAGATACCATCGAGAGAGATATACAAGACCTTTTTCCATGTATATAATTGAAACTTAGACAAATCACTCAAAATGTAATATAATTTCTTGTGCCATTTATTTTGAAATGTGAATCTTTTTCTTCTATTTCTAGTGTGTTATTGGCAGATGAAGGTTTGAAATAAATCTAAATTTGTATTTCTTCTTGTTTTGATTTGCTTTGCTTACAGAAAGTGTATTCAAAGATGGTGATTTCACCTGTGAAATCTGCAATTAGGATACCGTACTTGCTTTTTTCATGAAAAATATAAAATATGTTACAAACTTAGTATGAAAATCATTGTTTCTCCTGTCAACAGGTTTTTCACCAAATTATAGTAGTTAGTCACCAAATTATGGTGTAACTATTTGTGCTGTCATGAAATTGGATCATGTCCTGGTCTTGCAAAAATAAAAAGGAAAAGGAAATCAGGTACTAACTTGTCAAGATTATGAAATTGATACGAATATGAAATTTTCTTATGTTCTCTTGCATGTTTGGCATTAAATATTGATGCCAAATAGGTTTTAATAAAAAAGATAAGAAGTGATAATATGTCTGTTATGTAATTAGCTTTCCTTTTCTTCATTTTTGTTCTGTTGGGCATTGGAATTAGAAATCAAGGTTGGAGATTTTGTACCATAGTATCACAATCAGATTTCTAAGTTGAGGGGATTATTTGATTTTTGGAACTTGAAAAAGGAAACATGTTCAACGTGTTCTACTATTCTGTCAAATTAGGAGTTGAGTTGTTGCCACTCTTTTTCCTTTTATAGATTTAAAACAGATTGTCATCTTATTTATATATAACATATCATATATTTTGCCTACCACTTTGATTTGTTGAAAATCTTATCCTTAATAATGCAGAAACCAATTTAGTGCTTTTGACTTTTATGCTGCTGCTGAATCTGATAACCAACTTCTATATATTTCTGTCCAAAGAAAGCTGTTTGTCAAACTTGATTAATCCATTGAGATAATTGATTAATCTACACAATACTGCGGTAAACTAATTAAAGACCAGTTAAAACTCTTTCTGATGTGTATATTCAAAATTCATATAGAAGTTAGTTAAGGACAAATTCCTAGTGTCATGCCATCTACTTATAAATCTAAGCTCACAAAATAAGTCATTAAGCTATATTTCATGAGCATGCATTAGCTATTTCATCTTGGATGTTAATCCTTGTGTCAGCAATTGCTTGCTTCTAACACTTTCCTAGTTTTTCTAAGGTTGCTTTAGTTAAATGTTTCAATTGCTTATTTTATCCATTTTCTTTTACTTTCATAGCTGGTTTTAGGTCAGTTATCTATCTCAAAGTCTTTCTACTTCTCAAGCCATTATTTGGTTTGTGTTATATCAGATTTTCTCTTAGATATATAATTGCAGTTTGAAAAGAATATCATGGAACAATTGAGAACTTATTTGAATTTTATCTGCACATAGTGTTTGGGGCATGTGAGAAATTTTGTTAGAATTAGTCCTTTTTCCTCTTTTGTATTCCAGCTCTTTTAGGATGTAGTTTGGAGTCTTTTTATTAGTTTTTTTTAAAGATTCGAATTAACTGGCTATTTCTCAACTAAGATTAATACATTTCAGGTGGCAATTACCTCCCTAAACCTTCATAAACAATCTATTGTTTTCCCCAGTGACGGGTTCTTTTCAAAATTATTGTTCATTTCTAATTTATATTATACTGTTTATATCTTAATTGGTATCCACTTATTAAAATATAGTGTATGCATTTCATTTAGTGATTCCATCATTAAATTTCAAATACCTTGTAATTGGGGTGCCCTGTTGATTTCTTAAAACTATTTTCAAATTGTGATATTATTTATGATCTTGAGCTCCGAAAGTCTATGCATAAAAATTTGTTAGGAGAACAAGTTTCAGATCGAGGTCAGTGGCTTTATTTAATTCGTATCAGTTCTTGACTTCAAATAAGCTGGCCTTTTACTTTCTGAATTCTCGCTCACCAACTTAATTTCTTAAAAGAGAACATAGAAGTTAATTTTGGGCTTGTTATGAAGTAGTTTTTGTTGCCCCCTTCGTTGAAATCTGAATGTTTGTTGATGTGCTCTCTATGCTTGGTCAAGCAATTGTAGTGATGGCTTTCTTAGTAAAGTGGCTCCTTGAATGGTAGTTGACTATTAGTGTTCTTGCATGTGATTGTATTTGGGAAAGGCACACTGAATTTATGTGCCTCTAAGAGCAACATAGTTTACTTTTTCCTTCTAGACTAGTACAACTGGAACTGAACTAGTGATCATAAGTGGAACATGTTTTTGTAGAAGCTCTAATTGAGTTTCTTGTACTGAATGCTTGATCTACATTTTTGCAGGAGGTACATTGATGAAAGTTTGAAAGATTTCCTACAATGAGAAATGAAGTATTTATATGTTTTCTTATTTTAAAACTATTCTTAGATACAACTTGTTATGAAGATTTTTATAACAGTACGTATAAAAAAACAAAAATTCTTTTTTTAAGTTGGCAATGAAATTGTCATTTATTTGCTTATTGTAGATAAGCGGTTAGCTTGTTCCTTGAAAATGGGTTTTGGGAGATGAAATAAATGTTGATTCAATTTTTAGGAGTTATTTGGACTTTTGGGTTGTATTTGATTGAGAAAAATTACAGTTGTATGGTTACTAGAAATATGTGATAGTAATTCTTGCAAGGTATATCTCAAGATAATCTATGTTTCTCCATGGAGGCATATGATTGATTAGTGCACTTTTTGATATAGAATTTGGAGGCATTTTTCTATTAAAGGCCCTCAAAACTAAGGAGGTGGAGCTTAATAATTGCCTCTAAATGATGAAAAATTGCCTCTATAAGTTGAATGTAGAGGCAATTCATATAATTGTCTCCATATCTTTCATGATTGCAACTGTGGAGGCTGTTTTATTAAATTACCTCTATATGCATTAGAGGCATTTTTAGACGACTAGAGGGGGGCGGGGGCCGGGGGGGGGGGG
>JACGDI010000053.1:40511-56110 GCA_014898725.1 Jacaranda copaia
AGTAAACGATAGAACACTAAAAATTTAAAGGAAAAATTCAAACAAAATGTCGTCCTTTGCTGAATTTATTAAAAATATTCTTCACAATGAAATAATTTCAATACGTTAGGTAATATACTTAATTATTTAGAATATAAAATAAAGAAAACAATAATTAAAATAAAAGACCTAAAACTGAATTTAAATTGATCCTTTTTTTTGTCTAAGCCAACGAGAATATGAATGAACTAAAGGAAAAGATGAATTAAAAGCCCAAACTAAATATAAGCATCATGAAAATAAAAGTAACTACAGCATATTAACAAAAGTTTTCTACATTGAATTAATTCTCCATGGAAGAACAAAAGACGGGAAAATATTACTGCAAAAATATATATTTTATTATAAATTATGCCTTTTATTTTGTACTATATTTTGTTTTCTTATTCCTAACATAAAGATTCAATAGAAAATAAAATACATAAAAATCAGTGTTTCTAAAAGACAACAATCACCATATTCTACGGAAGAGACCTAAGTACGGTATATTCTTAGCAAGAATTAGGAGTTCTTCACCTCCCTGGATTCAAGGAACCACTGCTCCAACTCAATTCTCCTCCGGTGTATTCCCGCGGCACCCGCTAGCCGTCATCTCCCTTGCTCGTGCCGCCACCGTGCTTTTTATCTTCCGAATCGCCGCCTCGAGTTCATCGAGTTCAGCCCACCCTAAATCCTTCACCATCACATCCCACGCCAGTCGCCCATTCGCCAAGGCTGCACCAATTCTCTTCTCCACCTCCGTCAATGGCGGCGCCTCCTCTTCCTTCTCGCCACCATGCACACGTTCTTCAACACCGTTATCCGCGTCTTTCTCTCCGGAACTAGAAGTAGAATCGCCGCGATAGCGATCGAGCACTTGGTCGACGTTGGGATAGCCGAAGGAGTACGCGTTTCCGGCCTTGGAGAAAGTGATGACCGTCGCCTCGGCATCGCACAATTTGCCTAAATCACTGGTTTTCTTCTCCAGGCCTTTGCGCCGTTTTGTGAAGGTGGTGTGTCGTTTCGAGTTCTCCTGGATTGGCTTAATTTCCACCCTCCTCCGCACCATAATTTCTGCTTCTAGCTAGAGTTTTTCTTTGGAGAGGATTTGTGTATCAGGAATCACTAGGGTTCCTTTTTTTCTGCCTGATGATAGAAGCCAGAAAGAAAGAGAGAAAAGGGGATTTATATAATGGTTAAGTTTTATTTTCCTGAATCTAATTTAATTAATTTCGTGTCCCTTTTTGCCTAATGCGATTAGGAGTTCGAACCCAATTGCAGCTGTATGACTAAAATAATTTAATCCATTGATAAGTATTACTATTATTAGGCTGTTAATAAGCAGGTCAAGGGCATGTTTGGTTTTATTTTTATTGTTATTTTTCATTTTTATGATTTTCAAAATTTGAAAAAGATAGTAAAAATGAGTTGAAAATGAGTTTCTATTTTGTTGTAATGATCATATAGGGTTTAATAGGTTGTTGGTGAAGAGAGATATTAATAATAATAATAATCAAGAGAAAACATATGGACTATTCAAAGAAGATATATAAGTTGTAGAAAAAATATATTTTAAAAATAAAAATAAAAATAAAAATTAGTAATGACGATCGCAATTCAGTCACAAATTGAGTAGTTGGTCGCTTGGCCAACTTTTAGCTAGTGACTGCCTAGTTTAATATATGAAAAGTTCCACAAAACCAAATTAGTGACTGTAAATCGTTAACAACTGAAGTGGTTATTAAGTTGTGACCTACCTAACAAGCAGTCACAAATTTCAATTTGTGACGAGTATTTTTGTGATCCCATGTATTAGTCACAAATGCTGTCACTAGGTATATTTGTGATCAATTTTGTGATTACTAAGATTAATTTTTTTTATAGTGTAATAAAATATGTATAAAATAATGTATTCTAATTTTTAAATAATAAAAAATATAAAAAAATAGATTTGATAATCAAATCAAACGGTCGCTAAACAAATTCTTTCTTATTGTAAATAATGTGTTCCAACTTCCAGCTACAAGCCTACAACAATTTGTTGGTATTTTCATCTGTGGCATAGTAAATAATGTTTTTTACTTCAAGTGGTAAAGGTTGGGATCATTAAACTTCACATGCAAAAGGATTTAAGTCACTACAAACAAACAAACCAAAAATTAAAAAAAAATAGATAAGTTAGTAATGAAATAATGAGTGACAATATAAAAATTATCACTAATTATAAGTACTAGGTGACACAAAAAAAACTTTATTTTATCACCTTAATAATTTTTACAAATTAAATAATGATTAATAGTGTTTAGGTTGTTATCATTGACAATTAATGACACTCCTATAATTGTTACCGGTAACAACTTAAAATATTAGTTTTGCTGGTAGCTAGCTATACTGTGACAAAATAAAAATTATTGTTACTTGAAAAATATCATTGGTGACAAAATAAAATTTATTGGTACTTAAAACATATCATTAGTAATAATTTTTATATTGTTACTGATTATTTTATCACTAATATATAACATTTTTTTTGTAGTGAGTAGATATATTTGTCTATTTCAACAGTAGTTGATTGTAAATAGTAGACAACTATTGATGAGGTTGAAGGTCGTTTATAGTGAAAGGGTATTGTTTGCGGTAGATCTGACCAGAGAGGTCGAGTAATCCAACTGATGTTCTTCTTGAGATCTGAGATCTACGACAGAAACACATTTTAAGTTAGCCAAGGTGCTCTCGGTTAAGGCACTCCGATGCTCAAATCAGTTTTGGTCGAAATATGATAATCGAACAAAATATTGAGAGCTTAAAGTGTATTTGGCATTATCTAGAGCGTGGTTGGCTGTGAGATATTTATAGCTTTCTCTTGGTGTGTGATTTGTTGAAGGTGCCCCTATCAGGTACATTGGGCTTTAGTCCTTGCCAAGGGGTTGATGGCCATTCCAGATTTCGGTATTGTTTTAAGTGGCATCCCCTATTTTCTAGGGTGAACAGTATTTCTACTAGGTGCCTCCCTATCAAAGGTGGTGGCAAGGTTGGTGGTAGAGTTGGTGGCAGTGATTGTACCGGCTGTCATGCGCCATTAATATAGAGGCATGCTGTCTACCAGAGTAACAAATGCAGCATAGATTTAAGTCAGCATTGGGGTGAATCATGAGGTCGATACAAATTGAGCAGATCTAGCAAGTTGATTAAAGAGATGGTAGAATATGCTAGAATGGATGAAGCTTCCTGTCGAGTGCAATTGGTAACAATATACTCAATCAAATAATTATTGTCGAATGACTTAGTCTAGAATTGATGTTGGGCCGTTGGACTAAATGGGCCTCTTAGACAATCCCATATCATGAGTCCCTCCCATTCGTAGTCCTGATCAAGCTTGTCAACGAGCAGGAGCAAGGAGTACTTAGGCGATTTTTAGCAGTTACCATATTCAACCAAGGTTTGCCAAATCGACCAGGGTTTTTGAATTTTTGACCAGGGTTTATGGAAATTCCGCTGCATTTAATGCGCCGGTTACTTCACATAATACAAAGCGTACGGAGGCAAGGTGTAATTATAACTGATGCTTGGGTTCTCGCACACAAACACTTATAAATAATGGGGATAGATGCCTTCATTTGCAATTTTGTTGAATCTATATCCAGTCAAATCCTTACCTTTGAAGTTCTCTAACTTTTGTGTAGTTAGAGCTTGCAAGATATTCACTGTAAGTTACTCTGCCCATTTGTTCTTTTTTCCCTTTTCTTTTGCAAAAAAATGTCTGTTAGTTTCGATAGCGAGGACACTAGGTCCGAAAGTGTGGCCTATAAGGGGGAGACTGGGGGTGGAAGTACATTTGAAACTTCTTGTGAGAGTGAGTCTAGTAGTTCCTTGAGTGATAGCTCGAGTTCAAGCAGTTCCAGTAGCTTGAGCGAGGTGAAGGTTGTTTCTGAGGGTGATGCTGGCCCAAGTGATGTTCTTACAACCCGGGGTCGACTGTTTACACTGGACCACTATATAGAAATAGCCTTCAAAATAATCCTTGCTGACCTGATACGAATTTAGGTAACGTACCATATCCCCGAGGAGTATGAACTGTTAGTACCAAGAGCTCGGGGTAGAATGCATCGACCTCTCTAGGGGTGTATAATGGTGTTCGAGAAAGGGTTAAGATGTGGCCTTAGATTTTTCCTTGCGTAAGTGATAGTCAACCTTCTAATGGGCCTAAAAGTTTGCATAACCCAGCTGTTCCCTAACTGTTTCGCCACCTATACAGTTTTGTCATGCTAATGCACTTATATAATCAATCGGCCTCCTTCACCAACTTTTCAAATCTATTCCATTTGCCCATATCATGGAAGTCTAGTAGTACCGAAGAGTCTAACTTCTACTACTTGACAGCTCGACCCTACCAAAAATTTTTAGTATCCCCTACCTCTTCTTACGGCCAAGAGTAGAAAAAATATTTTTTCAATGTCCAGAGGCCAGGGGTTCTCACCATTCTAAAGGGTTGGTGAAGGGGGCCTATGGAGATGCCTAGGAACCAGACACCTAGTTGGCCTAACACGTTCATTAGGGATTTAGTCGGGTTTGGACATATAGAGGCCTTAGTTTTGATTGAATAAAGGTATCTAATATTGACTGGCTTATTGCTAGCCCAACTTAACCTGCATGCGAGCGTCAATTAGGTAGAAATTCTCATTGACTATTTTAATTGTGATTGTTTCTATCTGCTCGACTATGATGTTTGCCTATTTTATTTATGTCTATAGATCGAGAAGAAGTAATGGCCTGAAGTCGAACTGAATCACAAGCTAGAGCTCTAAGGAACGAGGAGTGTCGTCAAGCTGTTGCTGCTTGATGAGAAGAGGCTCTTGCAAAACCAGCAGGTTCGACCCGATCAACGTCAGCACCTTTGCCTCGACAAATTGAACAGGCACCGAAAACCCAGTTTGTTTGATAGGAGGAGCCTATTCCCAGTAGCCCCGCGGGTCGAGGCAAAAGATAAATGGCCGAGCAGGGAGGCTCAGCACCAAAAAAGATTGTGGGGGACAAAACGAAATAGAAAGCTGCAATAGATTATGACCTGTTCGGAAAACCCGATGATGGAGTATTATTCCAACTTTCTAGGTCGTCTCCTCCCCGATTTGCCACTGACTAAGCCCAGGAAATAATTGATTCGACCTCCATCATCTAGAGAGGGATGACTGGTGGCAATGCATTAAAGTGGTTGACGTTAGGGCTTTTCATAGCCGACCAGCGAATGCTGATGAGCCTCAGTAAGGTAAGGGCTCTCCGAGTGCTTTCTTACCACTATAATATGGTAAGCACAAGGTCGATCATTTCTCATCAAATTTCTCTTTTGTTATAGCATTGTGGAATAACATCCTTATGTTCTAGGTGGGACAACTGGGCCACAATATTTTTAGTCGATCTGAGCTGGAGCTAGTGGGCAGAGAAGAGTTGCAAGGAGGAGGGGATATGGAAACACTCAAGGTGCAACTTGAGTCCTCTCAACTCTAGGTCGAGCAACATAATAAAAAGGTGGCTAATCTACAGGAACAACTCAACTTTAATGATCAGCAATTGGTCCAAGCAGTCGAGGAGCGGAGTCAAATGGACTCCATAATAAAGAAAGCCCACCTAGACCTGCAGGTGAGCTTTAGTTCTGGTTGGGTTTAAGGTTGTGTAGAGGCGACTAATGAAGCGAATGAGTCCTTCAACCGCTATCTTCTGAAGATGCAGTGTGAAGCGCTTGAATAATTTATTCTTAGCTGTGCTTTTTAGGACGCAAGCATAATCATGTCCCTTGATGATGGTTGAGAAGTCTTCCATAGGGCTGTAAAGCAACTCTAGCACTTGGGATATGCTTTTCGTCCTAAGGACAAAAGTAGGATATGTCTTGCATTGAATGAGAAACTGGAGTCTTATCCCGACCCTGAAGAGGATGGAGTCGAGCAGGCCCTGGTGATAGAAGCTGCAATCGCTGTACTGGATGAGCCCCTAACTAAGGCTTAGAAAAAGAAGACCGAGGTCGACACAAGGTTAGAATAGTTGGTTGAGGAATTCACGTTCGCTAAAGACTTGGTGGTGCAACTGAGGGAAGAAGAGGTCAATGTGGCGCAGTATGTGCTACGCTCAACCAACTTCATGAGCGATGTCACAGGGCCTTTCAAACTACCTCGAGCTATTTTACCCCATGCGTGTGTGATGCCAGAGCCGGACTCCGAATGGCATGAGGGCGACCAGGCGAGGACAAGCCAGAATTAAATTAGCGTTTCTACAATCTCTTCTTCTTCTTCTTTTTTATGTAATGATGATCAACTAGTTGATGAATAAAGACTGATTTTCCTTTCCATCTTGTCATGTTAAAGATAGCTATTGAATCTCATCATATCCAATTCAACTATCATAATAATGTGGAGAATACTTGAGAAATCATTTGATTATCACTATTATAATGAAGAAAATCTAACAACACTATTGTCGACTTGATTGACTCTGATTAACGTTGTTTATTGTGCAGTAATTTATTTATGTAGCTACGTCATCAATTTTTAATACCTCTTGGTGACTACTAGGTCAACTATGGACTTAATGGCAAGAGGCTGCTTGAGTGGTAGCGATGAGCTATTTATTTGTCGACTACGAGGTCGACTTGAGACTTGGCGACATGAAGCCGCTTCTGTGGCAGCGATGAACTGCTTATTCATCAACTACGGGGTCGACCTGAGACTTGGCGACATGAAGCTACTTGAGTGGCAGTGATGAGCTACTTATTTGTTGACTACAGGGTTAACCTAAGACTTGGCGACATAAAGCCACTTGAGTGGTAGTGATGAGCTCCTTATTCATCGACTGTGGGGTCAACTTGGGTCTTGACGGCATGAAGCCGCTTGACTATACCAATGCCTACAAAATGTATCAATATTATTGGAATTTTATTCAAGCTGAAGGGCTTCGATGATAAGTACAACACATTTTCAAATGTAAAATTTTTTGAGGTTGACAACATTTCATGGGCGAGGGAGTTCCTCTCCTTCCACATTAGCTTGTTTATAGGTGTTGTGCTTTAATACTTTAACAATGGTGTATGGTCCTTTCCATTTTGGGTCTAGCTTGCCAATATTCTTGGAAGCTTCTACTTTCTTGAGGATAAGGTCTCCAATCTTAAAATGGTGCAATTTGACTCCTTTGTTGTAGTTCTCGATCATCTTCGACCCATAGCGCTGCATAGTATTATAGGCTTCTTAGCGATGCTCGTCAATAGTTTTGAGGTTGAGTTTCCTCTTCGACATGTTTCTTAGTGGATGGAAGTGAATTACTTGAGCTATGTGTTGGATTAGCTTTGAGGGGATGATTACCTCAGACTCATAAACTAGACTGTAAGGGGCATGGCCAGTGGTTGTTCGAGGAGTTATTCTGTGTGCCTATAACACGCCGGGTAGGTCATCTGCCCAATTTGAGCCAGTGTCCTGCATCCTAGCTTTCAAATGGTTGAGGATCGTTTTGTTGGTTACCTCTGTCTGATCGTTCGATTGAGGATTGCCCACTGAGGTGAAATATTGTGCCATTCCCAAGGTGTTGCACCAACCTCTAGTACTTTTGCTCTGAAATTGAGTGCTATTATTTGAGATAAGAACTTTGGCCAGATCAAAGTGGCAGATGATATTTTTCCATCTAAAACTCTTGATGGCTGCATCTGTTATTTTAGGAATAGCTTTAGCCTCGACCTATTTAGTGAAATACTCAACTGCGACAATTATGAATTTCTACTGCCCGTTGATTTTGGCAATGAACCTAAAATATCAATTCTCCACTGATCAAATGGCCAAGAAATTTGGACATTGACCATTGGCGCTGTGGGTTGGTGTGGCAAATTTGAATAGATTTGACATGAAGTACATTTATGAGCAAAATGCACCGAGTTTTTCAATAATATTGGCTAAAAGTATCCGTACCTAATTACTTTGTGGGCCAGGGATCTTTCTCTAGAATCGTTGCCACACATATCTACATGAATGTCTAGTAATACCTCTAGAGCCTGATTGCGGTCTAAGCACCTCAAGAGGGGTTCAAAGATTGACCTCTTATACAACTGACCATACTCATTGAGTGCAAATTTGGAAGCTTGACCTTGAAGGCATCGAGCCTCATTCCTATCCTCGGGGATAGTGCCTTGGCTTAGATATAGTTTGATCGGGACCTGCTAAGAAGCTGTCGTTCCTTCAATGCTTGTTATCAAAATTTTCTCGTGGTGCCCAATTGATAGTTTATCAGAGATAAAAAATGTGATCTTCCTATCCCTCCTCCCCTTGGTAGAGTTGGCAAATTTTGAAAAAACATCTACCCATTTGTTCTCATATTGAGGAACCTGACTAAGAGTGAACCTTTTGAATGATTGTTGCAATTGCTTCACTTCGGCCAAGTTCCTACTCATCGTCATGTCCTTAGTTTTAAATTTTCCATTGACCTACTTGGCTACTAATTGGGAGTCTGTAATTGCGACCAGGTGTTCGACCCCTCGCTCGAGCACCATTCTCAGCCCCGTGAGAAGGACCTCGTATTCTACTTTATTATTTATGACTGCATAATCTAATTTTATTGCGAAATCATATTTTTCTACATCTGGGAAGTGAAGAGCAACCCCTACTCCTCTATCAGATGTGGTTGACAATCCATCGATGTGCATGGTCCAAATGAGAGGGGCTTCGATATTTTTTTTGGGCAGGTCAACTCGCTCGGCAATAAAATTAACTAGGACCTGTGCTTTGATGGCTGTTTGAGGTTGAAAAGTAATATTAAATTCTCCCAGATCGATTGCCCATTTGGTTAGTCTTCTAATGTATCTAGCTTCGTCAATACTTGCTTCAACGATTGGTTGGTTAGCAATATAATAGAGTGAGATTGGAAATATGGTCACAGTTTTTGAGCCGCAGTCACTAATACTAAAGTAAATTTCTCGATCTCCAAATAATTATGCTCCGGCCCGTGGAGTGACTCGTTGCAATAGTAAATCGATCGATGGGTTCCATCTCGGGTTGAGATCAGTACTGAGTTGATCAATGCCACGGAGACCGCCAAATATACTTGGAGTACTTCTAATTCAGGTTTTGCCAATATGGGGGGTGAGGTTAAGTATTGTTTTAGGCTGACCAGTGCCTAATCACACTGCGTAGTCCATTAGAAACCTGATTTCTTAGCATTCCTAAGAAATTTGAAAAAGGGTAAACTCTTATCGATCAATCTTGCAATAAACCTCCCCAAGGCTATAATCTTTCCAACCAACTCCTGAACATCTAGAATTGTTCTCAGAGGGGTGACGTTGAGAACTGCTTGAATTTTCTACGGATTGGCCTAATGCCTCTTTGGTTGACTATGTAGCCTAAAAATTTCCTCCCTGAACCCCAAACGTACACTTGTTTGGATTCAATTTTAAACTAAAGGCTCTCAAGATTGCAAAAGTGTGACTAAGATTGAGCAAGTGATCCTGAGCTTTTTTATTTTCACAATCATGTCGTCGATGTAAACTTCTATCGATTTTCCAATTTGCTCTTTGAACACAAAATTGACGAGCCGCTGATAAGTTGCTCTGGCATTTTTCAACCCAAAAGGCATAACCAAGAAGCAATATAGCCTATTAGGAACAACAAAGAAGGTTTTATCTCTATCCTCGGGAGCTATTAAAATCTGATGATAACCTTGAAATGTATCCATCATGCTCAATAACTACAACCAATAGTTGAATCAACTAATAAATGTATTCAAGGTAGGGGGTAAGGATCTTTAGAACATGCTTTTTTTAAATCTATAAAATTATTACACATCTATCATTGCCCCTCATTCTTTCAGATTAGTACAACATTACAAAGCTAAGAGAAATATTAAATTTCTACAATATAACCAATATTTAAGAGTTTTCTAACCTCCTCCTCGATGATCTGTGTCCTCTCCACGTTGAATGTCCACGTCTTCTGCTTGACTGGTTTGTACAAGGAGTTTATATTAAGACGGTGGACAATGGCGTTGGGTCGATTCCTTAGAGGTCAGATGCCTTCTACGCAAAGACATCAATATTCTTTCTTAGGAAATCAATCATAAGACACTCTAAATAGGGGCCTATGTCTGTTCTGATATAGGTCGTCTTGTTGGGATTTCCCTGTTCGAGCTCAATGGTCTTAAATTCCCTGACAGGCTCCACCCCGATGTCTTTCAACTTTAGCTACTTGCCAGCCTAGTTGTCCTCAGGTTCTGCTATAGGGGCATCCCCTGAGGTCTTTAATTATGGTTGAGTTTTATGCTTGCTTGACTCAACCAAGATATTGTAACATCTCTAAGCTTTCTTCATGTTCCACAAAAGTTCCCATGTACTAGTTGAGGTCGGAAACTTGACTTTCAAGTGGTAGGTCAACACAATGGCACAGAAGTCATTGAGGGCGGATCGACCTATGATGATGTTGTAAGCGAATAGGGCATCGGCCATAAGGTAATTCGCCATCAAACTCCTCATTCTAGGAGCTTCTCTAAATGATGTTGATAGGTTGATGGATCCTTCTGGTATGATCTCTAATCCCCCAAATTCAACTAGTGGTGTGCGCGCAGGTTCAAATTTTAGCTGGCCCATATTCATTCTTTTTAAGGTAGAGAGAAAGATGATGTTGGCCGAGCTGCCATTATCGACCAAGACTTTTCGCATTTCAAAGTTGGCAATCTCAATAGAGATTACCATTCGACAGTCTATTTTATGATCGATATTCCTACCCTCGAGGTGTGCCAAGTCGCTGTTAGTAAATGAGATGGGCTCCGCACTCGTCGTAAGATGGAATGTTATCTCGATAGGCGAGGCTTTAGTCGACTCGAGCCTTCTCTGAGTTTTCCTTCAAGCAGATTTTGAGTTCCCCCAAGTAGGACCTCCCGCAATCATGTTAATCACTCCTCGGGTGGGTGGGTTGCTTTCCTTTATTCTTCCTTCTAGGGCTAACCGACCTTTTTCTACAGGGAGTCTGATTAGTTTTGCCCCCTTCAACCTAAGCATCCATGGCTATATACTTTTTAAGGTGGCTCTGCCTGATTAACCTCTCAATCTCATCTTAGAGGTTGAAGTATTCATATGTGTCATGCCCCTTCTATTTGTGGAAGTGGCAATATTTCTTAAATTTTTTTATTGCCTTAGTCTCCATCAACTACCTTGGTTTCTTGAGGAGCTTATCATGCTGGATAGCATACATGATCTCTTTTCTTAAGATGTTTAGTGGTGTATAGTCATGAAAATATTTTATGGGAGATCGACCTTGTTCTTTGTGTTTTTGGTTGTCTTTTTCTTTTTTCTTCTTATTGACCTTAGAGGATCCAAACTTGAGCCTATTCATCTCCTCCTGAGTCATGTACCTATTAGCCAGGTTGAGTAACTCCTCCATCGACTTGGGGTGTTCATGCATCAACGCATTGGCGCATTCCTTGTGTCTGAGCCCTATGACCAGTATGTCTATTAGGAACTCGATTCTGGGTTATCTATTTTAAGGACCTTCATGTTGAATCTGGTGAAGAAATCACGAAGGGACTCCCCTTCGCTCTGCTTTACAGTATGGAGATGGTGTGGGAGAGTTTTGCCTTTCTCCTATTGGTAAATTGGTGCAAAAATTTATCGCACAACTGATCATAAGAATAAATTGACAATGGCTCAAGTTTCACAAACTAGTCGAGTGCGATATCTTGGAAGGTGGTCACTAATATTTTGGCATAGATGTACTCATTGTGTCCATTCAACTGCATTATATGTTCAAACTGTATTAGGTGCTCATTAAGGTCCTTTGAGTCATCATACCTCGGTAGACCAGTTGAGACCTTCACATCGATAGCAATGCGCTCGTCGATAATATCTTAGATGAAAGGAGATCTCTTTTCCTGATGAGATCTTTGAGGGCCCTCTGGGTTAGGCGCTCTTTTAGTATTTCTCCTTGAGATCTCGTTGAGGCATCTATTCAACTATTAGACTTGATAAGACATTTCCTCCCATTTCTCTCGATTCGCTAGGGTGGCTTTTTTATCAAAGCTTGGCCTGGCATGCTCGGCCCTATCATACAATGGAGGGTTGAGCTGTGAGGTTTATAGATTCTCCTATGTCATGTGGTAGTCACACCTGAAGCATTCAACCTTACCGCGCTGTGGGGCTCGATTAGGTCGGATGTGATCTACTGAGTCTGCTATCTCTTCTCACAATTTTGGTCACCTCCTATCCTCTTGGGGGCATCTAGAGCTAGTTTCACGGTGGGTGGGCGGTTGCCTAGATTCTTGGCAGCCATGGCTATCTTAGGGAGACCTATCTTTAGGAGAAAGGCGGTTATGGGGTGGCACTGGCGACAGAGGTGGGCACCATGGTGTGCCTATTCAGTGCGACGGACAGTTGGACTGAGATTTGAGCGGAGAATTGCTCGCTTATTAGCTGCATTAACTAGGGCATGGTTAAATCACAATTTGCTCCTTAGGGGTGCTGGGGCCTGGAACGTGTGCACTTTGCTGGGATGGAAGAGGTGGCGAAGATGTGAGCCTCTTATTCTCTTATCTCCCTAATGTGGCTCCGCGTGTGTTTACCACTTTCTTGTTGCAATCTCAAGGGATTCCCACAGACGGTGCAAAAAATAATGAGGTTGAAGGTCATTTATAGTAAAAAGTACTATTTAGGGTAAATCTAACCAAAGAGGTCGAGTAATCCAATTGACGTTCTTCTTGAGGTCTGAGATTTGCAACAGAAACATACGTTAAACTAACCGAGGAGCTCCAGACTAAGGCACTTTGACACTCAAGTTAGTTCTGATCAAAATATGATAATCAAATAGAATATTGAGAGCTTAAAGTGTATTTAGCATTACCTAGAGCGTGATTAGCTATGAAGTATTTATAGTCTTCTCCTGATGTGTGATTTGTTGAAGGTGCCCTTATCAGGTGCATCGGGCATTAGTCATTGCTATGGGGTTGATGGTCATTCTAGATCTCGATACTATTCTAGGTGGCGTCATCTCCTATTTTTCAGGGTGAACAGTACTTTTGGTAGGCACTTACTTGTCAAAGGTGGTGGCAGGGTTGGTGGCAACAACTGTACCAGCTGTCGCGCCCCATTAATGTGGAGGCATGCTGCCTGTTAGAGTAATAAATGCTGCATGAATCTAAGTCAGCGTTGGGGTGAGTTATGAGATCAATACAAATCAAGCAGATCTGGCAAGTTGATTAAGGAGATGGTAGAATATGCTAGAATGGATGAAGCTTCCTGTCGAGTGCAATAGGTAACAATATACTTAACCAGATAATTTTTTTTTTACTTAACCAGATAATTATTGTTGAATGACTTAGTCCAAAACTGATGTTAGGCCTGTTGGACAGTTCAAAACTAGTGTTGGGCCTGTTAAGCTAAATGAGCCTCTTGGACAATCCCATATCAACTATTATTGTTGTTGATAATTGATTATGTCTATAATTATTTTTGATAAATAAATAAAAATAATGAATGAATTCGCCATGAACATTAACTATTAGTAGCTCTCCATAGAACCAAAATCAAGCATTAGCAATTTCACGTATAGTTGAATTCAAAGAAAGAAGTGAAATAACAAGAGGGAGCTTAAATTTCTTACATTACTATAAATATAAAACAAATTCTAAACCCTTCTCCAAATTTGCTCTAGTTGAAGAATTCCTTCACTTAAACATGTGACACAACGGTTCTAGTCTCGCCCCTCTAGCAGATTGCCAACCATAACTATATATGCCCTTCGACTATGTTACGGAAAAAAAATATAATATTATTGACAAAATAATGAATAATAATATAAAAATTGATACTAATGACATATATTAAGTGATAATAATTTTTATTTTATTATTTATAATATTTTTTAAGTGATAGTAATTTTTATTCTGTCATAATATGACTAAATAGTGGCAAAAGTTAATATTTTAAATTATTACAATTGATAATTAATGACGCACCAATGAGCACAAGCTAATGACAATAAAAATTATCATTATAATTTGTGGTAAGACTTTCTTTGTCACTAGATTATCACCATGAGTGCATGCATCACTAATTGTTAATGATGACAATTTCAATATTATTTTTATCATATTTTAATTTGTAAAAATTACTAACGTAAAAAAATAATTTTTTTTGTCACTCAATATATATAATTAGAGACAATATTCTTATTTTCAACTATTATTTTATTATTAATTTGTTTTTCCTTGTAATGGTAGTTAGGTATATTACACCGCCACTGGCTCGAGGCTTCAATGATTTAAAATCTCAGAGATTATCAAGAATCTTAAGAAAGTCTTGGAGAGCCCAATTTAAATCCATTTTCATGCTTATCTCAATTGTCATGATTTCCAAATTAACTCCCAGCTCCCATTAATCCATCAAAGCATCAACACTACAATTAAATTATTTTTAAACTTTTGTTTCATTATATATATATATATATTTATTTTGCAAATAAACTTAAGGTGTATATGAATATTAAATATTATTTTATAAATATATATATATATATATATTTATTTATGATATAAAACACCAGATGAAATATTAAGAATCTCAACTGAATGCAAACAAGAATTCCTATGCTAAATACACGTGACCGCAATTCAATTTTTGCCGTGCCTTGAGAAAAAAAGGTGTCTGCATCTTTTCTTTTCAAGTCAAATTCAACTTGATCCTTTTCTTTTAAAGCCTGTGAGAATGTATAAATGTGTACATTGTTTACTGTTTTACCTTTTCCTATTCCAAGAATAACAAAAAGTTCAACAGAAAAGAAAATCAAAAGAAACCCCAGTTTCTACGAGACAACAAGAAGCCATAATATGATTGCGTGGTCGAAATTTGATTTCTAACAAATTTTCGATATCTATATATATTAAAAAAAATAAACAAACAAACAAGCAAGCAATTAACTAGAAAAACCTTACTAGTATATTCTTAGAATTGGGACTTTCTTCTTCAACTACCGGATTCAAGAAACTCAATGTTCGAACTCAGTTCCCTTCCGGAATATTCGCCGGGCTCCCGCTAGCCGTCATCTCCATTGCTCGCGCCGCCACCTCGCTTTTGATCTTCAGAATCGCCGCCTCGAGTTCCTCAAGTTCATTCAACCCTAAACTCTTCACCATCACATCCCACGCTGGCCGCCCATTCGCCATGGCTTCACCAATCCTCTTCTCTATCTCCGTCAGTGGCGGCGCTTCCTTTGCCTTCTCGGTCCCAACGTCGCCACCAAGCGCACGCTCTTCAACGCCATTATCGGTGTCTTTCTCATCGGAAGTAGGAGTCGTATAGGCGCGATAGCAATCGAGCACCCGATCGATGTTCGGGTAGCCGAAGGCGAACATGTTTCCGACCTTGGAGAAAGCGATGACTGCCGCCTCCGCATCGCACAATTTGCCTAAATCCCAGGCTTTTTTCTCCATGCCTTTGCGCCGTTTTGTGAAGGTGGTGTGTCGTTTCGAGTTCTCATTGATTGGCTTGATTTCCACCCTCCTCCGCACCATGATTTCTTCTTCCTGCTATTTTCTCTGGAGGTGGGGTTCTCTTATTTCGAAAAAGGGAGAGGAGA
>JACGDI010000053.1:66488-85823 GCA_014898725.1 Jacaranda copaia
TGATGATAGCCTGTCCTAGTACGCTTCGTATTCTGCGTATTGATAGCTGCATTAAATGCAAAGAAACTGCCTCAAACCCTGGTCGGTAGTTCAAAAACCCAAGTCAAAAGTTTAAAAACCCATGTAAAGAATTCAAAAATCCTGGTTGAGCATAGTACCCGCTATGGTTGAATGTGAACTCCCTGTTTCTTTTTGTCGGCATGCTCAATCAGGACCGTAAGTTGGGGGGACTCATGATATGAGATAACCCAATAGGCCAAACATCAAATAAGACAGCCTAGGAGGCCCAACGATAAATCTGGTTAGTCGACCTGTATTGATCTCACCTGGCAGAGTCTGCGGTCAACCCGTATCAATCTCAGGACCACTTCAGAAGTTCAAATATTCGAGTCTGGTCGACGTGTATCAACCTCAAGACCCACTCTGGCGTTGACTCGGATCCTTATCATGTTTATTAGTCTAATAGGCTACATGCCCCCATATTAATGACACGTGATGGCTGGTACAACCGCTGCCACCAACTTTGACAACTCTGCCAACAACTTTGGTAGAGATGCGCCTCCACTGGCATTGTTTATCCGAAAAAATAGGAGATTTAGCCACCTAACACAGTACTGGGATCTGGACATGGAATGACCCCCAACCCCCTAACAAAGACAAATGCCAGTACACCTGATAAGGGTACTTGAGTCAAATCATGCCTACAGAAAGCTATAAATACTCTAGGCCCAACCACGCTCAAGGTAATGCCCCATACACTACAAACTTTATATTCTCTATATTCTATTCGATCTCTCTATCTTGACTAGAACTAACTTGAGCATCGGAGTGCCTTAGCCGGGAGCAACTCGGCTAGTTTAACGTGTGTTGTGGTTGCAGATCTCAAGCCCAAAACTATATACAATCCTGAGTACTTGACGTCCCTGGTTGAATTATCAGTAGCATAACTCTTATTTTCTCTATATGCAGCTTTAAGCAGCATCAAGTACTTAAAATTAAATTGTAATAAATTATATATTACTATAATACTATATATATGAAAAATTTATATATACACAATATATATAGAGCAAAACATATTAATTATATTGTGCATGGTTAACACACACACATATATATGTAGGGGTGTAAACAGATATTAAATGGATCGGATACACTGTTTTCATATTTGTATTCGTTTAACTTTTTGAATATTTAGATACAGATACAGATTTGATGAATATTTAAAAATGATATCTAAATTTGTATTTGTCGGATGTTGGTCGAATTTGAATACATTCGTATTCAATTATAATTATTCAGATGCATTTATATTTTATTAAACTTATGTGTATTATAATTATTTTTTATATTCATATTTGATAATAATTATTTAAATATTTATTACGAATATCCAAATATGTAAATCTATGAACCTATAACAAATACATGTTTTAATAAATAAAATAAAATATATAATTTTATTAAAGATAAAGCAATCAAACAAATAGCATAATTTCTAATTAATAATTGACTTTATACTTGATTATTAGTACTTATTAATAATAATAATGGCGTTTAAATATATTAATTATAAAGTCAACCAACAATAATTACATTGATTAATTTTATTATTCAATTTTTTCTCTATATGACAATAATTTTTTAAATTTATTCTTTTTTCTTCCTAATTCTTCAATTATAATTTATATATACATGTATGGATTATGAAATTTTTATTGAAAAATATAAATATATATTATTTAATAAATAAATATTTGAAGCGGATATTAAACGGATCAAATATGCACTTACCATATCCATGTCAATTTATAATCAGAAATCTATTAATTGAATACGGATGACATTCGTTTTAAATGTATGCGGATAAATTCTGTATACAGTAAACGAATTTTTGAATATATATTTATAGCTCTATATAGATGTATATTTATTTATTAATAATTATATTAAAAAATATAATCATTAGACAATATAATGAAGAGTTACAAAAATTATATATGGAGGTGTTCATTCGGTTAAAACTGATTGAAGCAAATGGTTTGGTAGGTTAATCGAAAAAACTGATTTGGTTCGGTTTAAAATTGAAACCAAAATAAAAAAAAAACTTATTTTTTGTTAAAAAAAGTGTTATAAAAATTTATTTCATAAAAGTAAGTTTGTTTAATTAAAAGTTTGAATTGGGTTACATATTCTTTTAGTACCAAAAATTTTATTTGATAAAAGTATATTAATAAAAATATTTATTTTCAGGTGAAAATATTGATTTTGATTACTTTTTTTTTCTATATTTAACATATTTATTTTGATAAAATTATAATTTATCTATTTTAAACAAATACATTTAAAAATATGATAAATTTAAGAAGATAAATAAATATTTTAATTACTTTATCTCATAAAAATTTTAGTATACACATTGAGTGTGCTAAAATTGCTAGCTCACAATCACCAAGGCATATGCATGTGATTTTTGTATATTCAAACCTTAATTATTAAGGTCGAATAAAGAATTAAATCTTAAACTCAATTTTAACTGCATATTCAAAGTTTTGTGAAAAATGCAATTATAATCTTATTAAATCATCATTTCTAAAGGATAATTTTAAAATATTGATAAAATTTGTATCCAAACTATCTTTTTTATTTTAAATTCTCCAATTTATCTTTCAAACTATATTGTCAATTTTTGTCATTGAAATAATTAAAAGGACAAATTATGTAAATGAACAAAATAACTTCTATTTTAAACATAAAATGGTCTTTGTTTTTATAATAATATAGATAAAAAAATTTATTAGTCACCAGATGCAATATACTACTAGTACTACCACAGGAATAGCCAAATAAGATTCAATCCCTTGTCTCTTAGTTTACAGTTTAAGTTCAAATTTCAATTTTGTTCATCAATATACCCTATAATATATAAGTTCAATTAATTATAAGTTTTTTTAATATAATATTTTTGACCGCTTAAATCATAGTCATCTATTTTTTATATCTAATGTGTATTAGTTTATATAATAAAAAAATTATGCAATTATACCATTTGAGTTTAGAAAAAAGTATCATTTTTTCTCTCTTTGTATCATAACTATTCATGTTTTTATATGTCATATATTATTATATATTATTTATAAAGCATATGATTTTTAATAACTATTTTGATATATTATTTACTTCTTTTCTTCTCAATTATTTCACCTTATCAAAAATTTCCTTTTATTTATCCCAAAAATTTTAAAATACATTAACATTTACGTTATTTGAAAATTTATATTTATTTATCCTAGACTTAAAAAATTTAATAAAATATATGAAATAAAACTAAAACTAGTAGTGATTGAATAATAAAATTTTATATATATATATAAAAAAAAAAAGTGTTTCAATTTTTCGGTTTGGTAATCGAACCAGTTTTTTCAATTTTTTGGTTTGGTTTCAGCTAACCGAATAAAAAAATTGAAAAAAATCGAAAACCGAACCGTTTGGCTCAGTTCGGTTCGGTTCGTTTTTTTTCGGTTTTCGATTGGTTTGTTTGGTTTTGATTTTTTTATAACACCCCTAATTATATATTAATAAAGAGAGTTATAAAAATTATTATATAAAAAGTCACATATATGTTAATTAAGATGTATTTATATATATTGGGACAAAAATTACACATATAGTTATAAAAATGAATTAATATAATTTCTATATTAATATTAGAATAAATGTTGATAGAATATCAAATAAAAAATATGTTGACATGAAAAAAATTGAATAAAATTAACTTATCCATGTTACTATCATACAAAAAAATACTTAAATTAACTCAATTCCTTTTCTAATTTATCCTAGAGCATAAAAATATAAAATTAAAACTATTAAAAAAATAATATGAAGATTATAAATAACTACATTTTCAAAAAATATGTAGTTTAACTCTCAAATAAAATGATTTTATAGAGGACAAGAAAAAAAGATAAATATTGTTCTATTTTAAATAGTAAATTGTAAGTTCAAATTATTTTTAATATAAATTATTGTTCGAGCTTTTTAACTTATGCAAGATATGTTAATTAAATTTCACTTATATATGCTTGGCTATAAACACATACATATATGTATATATATGTGTATGTGCGTATAGAAGAACTTATTAGACAATATAGTAAGGAGTACAAAAATTATATATCAAGAAAAGGAGTTATAAAATTGATATTAAAGTTATACATATTAATATATATTGAATAATAATCAAAATTAGATATGGAGTTACAAAAGAAGAACTAATATAATCTTTTTACATTAATATTAAAATAAAAATCGATAGATTATTAATGTGTGTGTGTGTGTGTGTGTGTGTTTGTTGCCATAGATAAAAGGAATAAAATTAACAGTATAATGAGTTACAAAATTTAATATAGAAAGTTACATATGTATTATATATGGAAAGTTACATATATGTTATATATGGAAGTAAGTTGACTCAAAGAAGAAAAATATGAAAATATGTAATAGAGAGTTACATATATTATATATAGAATATATTTACATGACAAATATGAACAAAATTAATTTATCCATATCATTGTCACATAATAAATGTACTTAAAATAGAATTGAACATTATTTTACTTTGTATATATTAGATATTAGATTTTATGTGGGGTGGAATGGGATGAATTGGGATTTAGGACCAACTCATTCAATCAACCCTGAGTACTTACATCATCATCATATTTATATATTTGTATAATTGGATTTTATTTTTATATTTAATTTTTAATTGATATACTTGAACATTGTCATTTGGATATTATTTCATAGATGTTTATATTTTAATTTTAAACTAATATATTTAAATATTATCATATTGATTGATTTTTTTTATTAAATTTTACAAGACTCTAGTTAAATTATCAAATTATGATTAATTAGATAATTTTTTTAAGAAAAAAGTTGGTCAATGTGGGTGCAGGACAGGGTGGAGTGGGTGCGAGGTGGGTGCGAGTTATCCATATTTAATAAAAGATGGGTTAGAACTAGGGCAAGCAATCATGTTGTGTTGGGTTGTTTTGTATCGAGTTGAGATGAGCATATCACAAAATTTTGCTCAATCCGAACCAACCTATTTAGCATATGATTATTTTTCATTAATAATTCATTTAAAAAATCTATACATTTTATTTTCAACTTGAATTTTAATAAAATAATTATTTATATTAAGATTTTGAGAAAAGTCAACTTACGCAAAAAAATTTAGAAAAAGTTAATATTATATTCTAGCAGTCCAACTTTTGTACCATAGAGTAATTTGATAATTGAACTTCATTTAATTTTCTTTACAACATCAATAACATACAAATTTTCATGTTAAACCAAAAGTTTTGCACAACTTAATTTTAACAATAATAAAGTCGAATTCCAATAAATAAGTATAATTCATCCCATTCAATGACTAATAATCATCCCAACACACCAAATAGTCAAGATTTACGTAGTAAATAATAATCACTAATTCTTACAAATCAATTTAAAATTAAAATGTTCAAAACTAACAAGTCATTACTTAAAAATGCAAAAAATATAGAGTTATTATAGTGTTTTCAGGTTTTTATTGTGTAACCCGAACCAACTCATAATTTTCGTGTTCTTCATCGAGTCGACCCAGTATTGACTCAACTCAATAACCCCCCAATCCAAACCCAATAATATCGTGTCGATTCGTATTGTGTTATTGTGTTTTGTCAAAAATTGTCACCCCTAGTTAGAACTTTCAAACCTATAACCTGTTGCGGGGCAAGGTAGGTTTTGAGATATTCTTTTAAGTGCATGGCGAATTCAAATTTAAGATAAAAACCCATTCCAATATCAAGGTTACTAATTTGATTGATATACTATGTAAAATATTTTTTTAAAGTAAATCTAGTTTAAAAATAAATGAAGGTGTATTCCGAGTCAACCTCATAGCTTTCAAAAAAAAAAAAAAGCAATAAAATAAATTTAAATTTACCAAATAAGTTCAACAAAATAAAATAATTCAGCAAATTGATAAATTATTATGAAATCCGTGCATGTTCTAACCGTTGCAAGGACTCCAATTGAATCGTTTGTTGTCCTTAATTCATGATATTATGAGTTAAGATTTGTAAGTTGCTTTTTTGTTCTTATTATAACAAAGTTCTATTTTATGACAAATTTTTTTTATTAAATACATATTGATTGGACAATATCTTGACACTGTAAAACCTTCATATTTAGCAACGAATTTGGATGTTGTCTATAAGAATGACAATTATTTGCAGGGACTCCAATAGAATCATTCGTTGTCCTTAATTCGTGATATTATGAGTTAAAAGATTTGTAAGTTGCTTTTTTGTTCTTATTATAACAAAGTTCTATTTTATGAATTTTTTTTTCAATAAATACATATTGATTGGACAATATCTTGACACTGTAAAACCTTCATATTTAGCAACAACTTTGGATGTTGTCTATAGAAATGACAATTATTTGCCTCTTTTCAAAAATCTCGATTATATGGTGATATTTGATTTTATCCCAATAAGATGAGTCAAAGATCGCCATTATATAATTTATAAATTATTGCCTCCTCTCACTTTTCAATGTACTTTTTTAGGACAATATCTTCCATCAAATGCTTGTCGAAACAATGCATCAACACAACTAGATATTTATATTTGATGACAAAATAATTATCATCAATATCTTTTTCTCATATTATTTACATATTACTATGCGTATTGCTTGCCAAAAATAATACCAAATATTTTCAATAAATTTCAGATCAATTTAAAAACAAGTCTACATCTATTTGTATATTCAATAAATCACCGGCTTTTATTGATGTTTAGGGCTGGCTTAGAATTTCTACTTAATTATATCCAAAAGTAAATTGTGGTGAGTAAATTCCAAACAAATTCTTTCGTCCTATCTTATGCATGGATGAAGAATATCTTTTTCAAGTAGTAAGATTAAGATCTCAAGACTTCATAGCCAAAATATTTCGAAAGAATATTTGTCCACTTCAACAGTAATTGATTGTAGATGAATAATAGTAATTATTGTTGTTGATAATTATTTTTTAATGTTCATACCCCTGAGGTAACGGTGTCTCTAATTAATTTTTGATACATAAATAAAAATAATGGAATCAATTTGCCACGATTGATAGAGAAAATTTGTAACTGAATTTATGAAATAAATTGCAATTAGAAGATAGCAATTGAAAGACAAAATAAATATTAACAGCATGCTTTCAACTTGGAAATGTATACACACACATGAGATCTACATTTGTGCATCTGATGGATTCATTCGATAATCATTATAATGATTGTTTTATAATATTTGTTTGCTTGAATAGAATAAATACATAAATTTGGTAGCCCTTTAATTTTTCTTTTTCTTTTCTTTTTTTAAAGAGAAAACATTACAGATGACAAAATTTATCCTTTTAATAAGTCAATATTATCCTATTATCAAATTAAGTAAATTAAAATATAAATAATATGATTAAATGCACATAACATGTACAACAATATTCATTCGGGTCGTACACAGATCTCCCACATAATAAAGGGAGATTGATATTACTGAATTACAAATTACCGAACATAGACCTTTAATTGATACACAAGCATAGTTAAATAAAATTTCCCCACAATACTCAAATATGAGATATTTATTCAAAAATTGGCAGATAAAATTAAGCCGATAGCAAATTGTTATTGCAGATTCTGGAGTAATATTAAGCCGTTTTTCCAGAGAATTCAGGAAAAAGAAAAAATTAAAATGAATTTTTTATATTAACAAAACTGAAGAAATTTCAATCAGAAAACACATTCCACTCTATTTTGATTGAAAAATATTTCATAGGTTGGTTATAAAAGTTCATTTTAGAGAGCTTTAAGTAATTTTTTATTTTTTTATCTTTATATTTGCACATTGAAGTCTTTTTTGGATGCCTTAACCTGTTAGAATATTTTCTTAATATTTTAAATTTTAATTTATAATTTAGCATTCACATGTTACGACTCGCTTATGCTCTCAAATTTCAACAGTATTATGAAGGGATAAAATTATTTCACCAGCGAAATATAGCTAATTATGACATAGAAAACAAGAGCAAGATTTGCTACATGAGAAAGGATAAGCAGGCTAACTTGTGGGTGCCAGAACAGCTTGCTCGTGCCACACCCCGTTTAAGTTAGACTGCCACAGCCTCACCACGCCATCACTCCCGGTAGTAGCCAGCGTCATTCCACTCATGTCCCAATCCATCTGCCATACCTATAAAGCAAAGATATAATTGAGATTTGTATTGTTCAACATTAGGGGGGAATATTGCAGAAAATTAACTGTATAAGGCGATAAACTAATTTCAGCTAATCTATTGTTTGAGTTCCTGATCAAGAAATTATCCAGAAGGCAGATATAGAAGCCCATCAAGGCAAAGAAAGAATATGAGCAGGCTGAGAAATGCTCGTCTGGGAAGAACCTCCAGGAGAGGTTTTTAGCATTACATCGGACAAACTGAGCTATAGTTCTTTTAAGAGAAAGGGTAAAGAAAGGGAAAAAAGGAAAACAAGAATGCATGTTAGCCCATAATCGCTGTTTAGGAAACCTAGAAATGAGTAAAGTCCCAGTTTCTGCATATGCAACACAATAAAAAATGAAAACAAATATTTACCTGCATCATAATCAATCAATTGAAAGGGAATTTGTTACTTGAAAAGTTCACTACCATATGTCTATTCTCCCTATGATAATATTTTCAGACTCTTTTTTTTTTTTTTTTTGGGAAAAGAAAAATGTCTTTGGTTTTGACTTTTAATTGGTTTCATCTAGATTACCAGTGCTATTGCCTTTTAACAAACACAATATAACTTGGGGATGTTAATACCTCAGTATCATGGCCAGAGAGCAATGCAACCCTATGTGCTGAAAGCCTCCCATCAGTGTCAGGGTTTGATCCAAGGTGCCAGATAGATATTCCCTTTTGAGTTGCCACAGCTATCAGTTCATAAGGCCTGATGCAAAACGAAGCAACAATACATCAATTTTCCTTCAGTCACAACAAAAGTAGCTTATCTTCTTAACATTTACTTCTTCTTGTCCACACAATTTTAATGCAAATTCCATGCGTTCTTATAGTGTCATATTTGTGTCTGAATGAGTGTGCTTTTTTTTTTGTCTTTTTTTCATTAATTTTTCTAAATTACCAAGCATATTTCTGTTGTGTGCCTTTGAAGCAACATAAATTTTTATTACAGAAACTTCAAAACTTTCCCACCAATTCAAATCTGACCCCTCTTACATTGTTAAACTACTGATTATTACTGAATAATCATGAGATTGAAAATAATAAAAGGGTTAGCAGAAGCACCCTGTTTCAAGCTCTGTCTGCAATGCAGCAGTAGTTATATGCAAGGCGAGCTTGCAAATAGAAGAGAGGCAAGGAGAATGATTTGTATCTTGGTACCTTCCTATGTTTGGTGCCCAAGCAACTGCGTGAACCTGATCACTCTTATCCTCAGGCAAAGCAAGCTCAGCAACTGGAAGCCATCTTTGATGATCCAGATCAAACTCCCAAACCTGTTTAATGTCTAATATGATTAAATTCCAATCTTATAGTGCCATTCACTACAGTAACACAAATGATGAAAATCCTTCTAAATTAATAATCATGTATCAATTTGACAACCATATATTTCACTTGAGGAGCAAGTAAACTAGTGCAAGTTAAAGTATAAAAAGGATGAAGCCAGTACCTTAGGAGAATTTAGTGGTGGGGCATTTGAACTAAAGCCCAAAACAAAGCTTGATTGCCGGACTTCACTTCTTTGTGGATTCCACGAGATGGATGCAGACAGGCAGGAAGCATTCCCAAACTTGGACACCAAATCAATCACATTTTGAAATTCAGCCTACAAATTGGCATTGAATTAATTTGATTAATGGGAGGTAATATTTTCTGGAAAACCTAAACCAGCATATTGTCACCAATAATAAATTGAAAAAACATCTGAGAAGCTTAAATTGTAATATATATTTTCTCAACTAAGGTCTGAATAAGACATCAATTATGAATTGATAGCTTATTCCACCAGTCATCAGGGCCCATAAGGATCAAAAGGATTGGAGAGTAAGCCTTCTTTCCAACTCCTTCAGCATAACAGAAATGAAGTTTAGGAAATTGGAAAGCTTATAATGGTGATACAAAGATAAAAGGATGCTTGGTTAAGCTTACAAGTTTCAGAAAATATCTTAATAAATAGTTGAGAGTTTATAAGATGCCTTATAAACATTTTTTTTTTTAAAAAAAAAAAGGGTTTTGGGATCTTATAAGCACCTTAGATGAAGTAATCCTACCTTACTTTTTAAGATTATGACAAATTCCTTTAATTTGACCATTTCAATTATGAAATTGCTGTTCATATCTCATAAGGTCCACTTTTCTTCTTTCACCCAAACTTACACTTTTAGAATAAGATGTAATATCTTACAAATTCCAAAATCATCTCATATAATGTAGAGAAGAGAAAATAGACAGTATAAATATGATCTAATACCTAACAAGTTCATTGTATGTGATTGGCAATAACAGAAATGTTCAATTAGTAAATGAAATGGTTTGAAAGAGAGGGAATCCTACCTTATCTTTTAAGATTACGACAAATTCCTTTAATTTGACCATTTCAATTATAAAATTGCCATTGATATCTTATAGGTCCATTTTTCTTCTTTCACCAAAACTTACACTTCTAAAATAAGATGTAATATCTCACAAATTCCAAAATCATCTCCTATCATGTAGAGAAGAGAAAGTAGACAGTATAAATATGATCTAATGCGTAACAAGTTCATTCTACGCGATTGAAATTAACAGAAATGCTCAATTAGTAAATAAACAGTTTGAAAGATACAGAGCATGCGAAGCAGAACAATCTTCTACATGACATACAACTTTTGGTAGCAACAAAGGGTACACCTGAAGTTGCCACTTCTCCAGTTCAAGTGTATTGAGTAGCTCGTAGATTTTTATTTGTCCATCTGAATATGCAGCAACCTATGGATGAAAAAAATCAGCAAAAATTTATTGTACTTAGCAAATCATAGAGCAGGATAATGCATCATTCTCATGTTTGTTTCTACGGCTGGTTTCATTTAGCTAAATACTAAGAACCGCACAGAAACTTTTTACTCTCATCCGTGGACATTGTGGAAACATAACAAAGCAAAAAAGGAAGCAGCCATCCTGGAATCAAAGTACTAAATGGAAAGTGCAATCGAAATGATGAAAGTTAACCAATTGAGATGCCTAGCATTTTTTATTTTATTAAGTGGGTCTTTGGATGGTACTCACAATGTACTAACCATACAAATTGCAAAAACAATAAATGGTTACACAAGGTCATCAACCAATTCACAACATCTAGAACATTTACTGCAAAGGAAAGCATCATTCTGAACGCTAAAGAAAATATAAAAGCCAACATGACGGGACGGAATGTAGGTAATATGCTGAAATTGGTCATCTATCCGACACCTGAGAACTTTTTAACTCATTAATTTAGATTCTTAAAATGCTATCTTCTGCTTTTCAGGATCTGAAGATAAAATTATTTTTCTACTCTACTTTATGCCACACAAAAATCTGTTCCTCATCATTTTTATGCTATACCTCATGTCTTGTCAACTTAACATTTATTTTCCATTAAACAGAAACAAACTTGCATAAATAAAGATAGTCAGATCACAGCAAAAATGCCATTCTTCTGTTTCCATACAGACATTTGAGTTCATGATTTATGTACATCATTGTTGACTTGCAAAGCTTACTCATGCACTGCAAGATAACAATTGTACAAGGTTCATTTTAGGAAGATTGTATCAGGTAATATCTCAGCTTCTGGATGCTCCTCTTCTTTCCTTCCAAACATCTAAGCTTTACATTTCAACCTTTTTTCCCAACCCCTTTTCTTCCTTTTAACAAGAAACTTGTGAACAGGTAGGGGCCATAACATTTCACTTTCAACATCAATTGCACAAATATCAATGTTAAGAAAAGATTGTGATGCTTTAAGATGCATCAAGTGGAGGCTGCAAGATGCACTAGATAGAAATAGGGATTGGAAATTATGGGAAATTGCCTGTTTGGTTTCATTTCCAATCCCCATTTTGACATTTTCTACTATTTCAGAAATAAAACACATTACTTTTTACATATTTTCACCCATCATTATTTTTATTTTTATTTTCAAAACCCATTCTCCAATAATCAATATATCTTTTCCCAATAACCTACTAAACCTAACATAATTATTACTTTTTCAATAATTCATCCAAACACAATTCATTTCCAACTCATTTCCACTAATTAACTTTTCAAATTTTAAAAATGATAGAAATGGAAATAAAACCAAACGGGCTCTTAGTAATGCAATTAAACTAGAATGACATGGAATAAGATAATCATAATGGATTTGAACTTTTTGTGTGTAACTGAGAACAAAGTTGCTTGATCGAGTTGAATATGAGAACGCCCATGTAGATCATGAATAAACATGAAACAGGGCTTTATGGGGTTAAGTTGAATTGAGTTTCCAATTTTCCACAATTTCAACATAATTAACCTTCTTCGCATTGATAAAAGAAAATGACCCGTACATCTTTTCAAAAGTGAAATGCAGTATTTGGCTCCAGAAGCAATCACATCCTAATCTACATATTTTGAGCATACATTAGTCTAGAATTGACTATTTCAATAAAACATTTACTCTTAATTTTTTGTTCTCAGAAAATACCCAAAAGTCATCCTTTTTCCTTTTTGGATAGGAGAGAATTTACTATATTGCAGACAAAGCAACAGAAGTACACCAAATGTAAACCATATCTACTATTCTACCATGCAAAGCCAATTATAAGAAAGGAATAACAAGACTAACCAATTTCAGACATATTTGATCATTTCCAAATTGAACATCCAGAACTTGACTTGTGTTTCTAGCAAAGCGTTTGCACATCTTCCAGTGATGCTCCTCAGTATCTAGAAGATAACAAATCAAACATGCAATATCAGCCCCTTGTAACATGCCAGAAGTAAAAAAGCATGATGCAGAGATCCAAAACAGGATAGAATAGAACACAATTAAGACAAAGCAAAATCCTACTCCAATGGTGGCAATAGTAGGCAACCTTCAACCAAGAGCAAATATAAAGATAACCAAAGAGTAATTCAGTTGTTTACTCATTTCCCATATTCACTAGCATAAAAACCTGGCTTGCATCCACTATAAGTCAGAAACAACAACACTCACCAATCAGAAGAATTACTTATTCACAAGTATACTATTCATTTGCTAATTTTCAACTTCAACAAACATGCGGAGTAAAATAAACATGCCACTTCAGTTAGTACCTTCCACGACCTCCTCCCACAAAGACAAAGTTCCATCAGCACTGATGCAAGCAACAGCATCTCCATATTCTGGTGGAACCCATACAACTTTCAAAATGCTGCTCTCATTGACCTAATTTACAAACACCACAGCACGCCCAAATCCATCAGAAAGAAACGGACTTCTTCAGTAAACCATACCACATAAGAGTAAACCCAAATAAATCCAAAAAGCACATCTTATATGAAAAGAACTAATCATGACTGAAGCCCTGTCATTTACATCACACACTTGTAATATTAACATGATGAAATATCACCGCAGCAATCAAACTGCACAAGAAAGAGTACAAACCAAAATGCAGCCAAATTTTCTCTTACAAGAAAAAGGAATATTATATGTCAAGAGACAGAGACTTAGAGGGCAAGAGATATTTTGCCGACCTTAAATCTGGAGGTAGAAATCAATGTCGAAGAAGCTGGGTCGCCAGAATCATATACAACCAAGGAACCATCAACCAGTCCTGCGGCCAATCTCTGGCCACTGTAATTCCAAGCTGTGCATCTGGTACCTTTACCGAGTGTCAAAATAGACTTATCCATCTCAATATCTAGCTATCAGTAGGTTATATATAGCTATTGTATCGATTGGCCGGTACTTCTCATGTAATCCAGGAGCTTCTATAAATTTGAGATGAGCATACCACTGAAGTGTAGTTTGGCTCCAAAACCCTAATTCAATTTGGTGGTTTTTGGAAAGTTTGCTTTGTCAATTTCATTAATTGATTTTTACAGGATGAATTTGTTCGGGCATGAGCTTCTGGGTGATTTAACCAGGCCCTTTTGTCATCAAACACGTCCTGAACTAGTGAGAATTTATATTTCAACCAATATCACTTAAGCCTAAAACTAAAAGGCTGAAATAAATTGTGGAAAACGTTGGCTGCCAATGGCCTAAAAATAAAAAATTTTATCTTTCAAAATAAGATGTGTACATATATGGAAAAATATGGTTAAATTTTAAAACCATAGTTGAAATTTATGGTGCATGTTTTGACAATCAAATTAACGAATATTTGGATGAGCTTATAAGTTTCTCAATTTATTTTATAAAATATTTAAAAATTTATAAGATATTAAAAAGTATTTGGTAATTTTTTTAAAAATATAAGCTTATGATTTTGTAAGTTCTTTTGAAAAAAAAGTAAAGATATTCTAATTTATTTTCAAGATTTATAACAAACTTCTTTAATTTTAATTATTTAATTACAAAATTATCATTACTAACCATCTTATAAGCTACAAGATCTTATGTTATCTAAACACTTCAATGATTTATTTTAAAAATAAAATTTGGCATCTTATAAATTTCAAAAATATCTTATAAAATGTATAAACTTAAAATGTCTTCAAATAAATTTAGGGAATATTTGGTTATGTTTTATGTTTGATTTCATTATGTATTTATTATGTATTTTGGGAAAATGAATTATTAAAAAATGTAAAAGTTACTTTTTTGATATGTTTGTTTATATTTTGGGGGATACATTTTTTATTGTAACAGTTAAACCAATACTTTTTTTGTTCGATTTTGGGGTAAAAATGGAATTGGGTGATTTTTTTAATATTAAAATAACAATAAAATATATATAATGTATATATAATATATATTTATATATTGAAGAATGTATGTTTTGGAGGGAAAATAAAGATATAATTAGTTATATTTTCCCAAAACAATGTTGTTCCAGGAAAATATAAGCAAACAAAGCCTTTTGTTTTCATTTTCAAGACCCATTTTCATTTTCATTTTCATATAGGAATGGAAATTGAAAACAAACACTTTCTCACAACTTTTTTTTCAAAAAGAGTACATATTTTCTTCTCAAAATTCTTTTTAAACATACGCTATCATCCTATTACATATTAATCAAATTCAAATTTGATTTGACATAAAGTATTACTCTCATTCTTAAATTAATAAAATATACATATATTTTAAAAAAATAAATCTTTTTAAACATAAAAAAATATAAATTGACTTACTTTTCAATCATGTAACCTATTCTAATCATTATTTTCCAACATTCCATCTAAATATATCTTAATTTTTATTTTTATTTCTATTTTATAACAAACTTTTCAATTTTTAGAAATAATTAGAAATAAAAATGGTCTTTGGGAACAAAACCAAACAGGATGGTCAACTTTTAATTATTTTTTTCAGCATACAAAATAAGCTTGAGTATGGTAAGTTGCTCACACACTAAAAGACCGCAACTATTTTATCCACTGTCATTTCTAATTAATAATGCATACGTGCATAGCACCCAACTTTAACTATGTAAATACACATAGGAGGGAATACCACCATTGTTGTCAACCAACTTATTAATTATATTTCCTTTTCACTATTTTTTCACACACGAATAGAACTTATTCCGGCCTTTCTATCATTAGGTAGGTATCATACCTACTTGACGGTTTTCAACCACTTGATCAAGTTAATAGAATCCATGTAGCACTTTCTCTTGGGATGACCCTTAGTTAAGGCGTCATTCAACTTAGTTTTAATTCAAAATCCATAACAAGCAATAAGCCCATCAAAAACATTTCAAACTTATTAGAAATAGTAGTGGATTTCAAGTTTAATCAAACCTCAACAAGAGTATCAGAGATAACAGCACACTTCTACTTGATCAACCTTCACAAAACACTATATACATACCTTAGGTGATCTCATAATATACAACATAAGTTCCACTACATACCATCAGAAATTCCAAAATGTTCAACATAATAATTCAAACCTAACATATCACAACATCTCTAAGGTTACAAAACATGCCCAAGTACGCCCATTAGCAAATATACATGGCTATTCTAGTATAAAACTATATTTGTTGATCCAACTGGAAGTCCAAGCTTATTATTCAGTCATGTCTGAGAAAATATAAAAGAAATTGGGAGAGGGGGGAGGGGGGTAAGTCCGAATGACTTAGTGAGGAATAATCATAATACAGAAAATAGGGATTTGTTGGGGAAAATAAACCCGACAATCATCAAATATTATCAAGAACAAGAATAGATCAGATATAAGTAATCAAGTATCAATTTACAAATGGATCAAGTATAGACAGTCAGGAACGATCATAGGAATTAACAAGTTCAAAGCTATCAGGAAGTACTAACTTGAGGGTTGTGATTGTCGGCTTGAGCGGCCTGAGATCATCTCAATCAGATCTGTTAGGGAGGAATGGTCCATCTCAATCGAATCAGTTTGGGAGGAAATACAAACAACTCATTTAACTTGGACAATAACCTAATCTAGACCAAGAACTTCACTATCCTTGTTACTCCACGAGCAAGGTATAAAAAATCAGACTACAGTCAAAATATGGATCAAAATACCTCAGACCTATCAGATTCACCTTATCTTTAGTTCCAAGCTTACAGCTTATCCCATACACACAGCAGAGATTAATGTCCTATTACTAAGTCCAAGAGTTCAGGCTTATGGCTTATTGCAAGCACACAACAGGGATTAACGTCCCTTTACTTAACCAGGTCTCACAGGCTTACAGCTTATCCCATGCACACAGCAAAAATTAATGTCCATTTGTTCCCATATGGCAATCACAAACCATAATAGATAACAAAATGGATGGATGATAGACAATAAGATAACCGACAAATGGGAACAAGTGCAGAACAATATCAAGTATTAATTGAGATAAATAATAAAATAATGACAAGTACCGAGTAGTAACAAGTAAAATATAGATGACACTCGAAAGTCCAGAGCACTAGAATGAACAAGAACTAACTCAACAGAGGGAAAACAAGTATTAACCCTCAAAGGGGGTATACAAATCAAGTAATCGAGTACGATCAATTGTACAATCAGGTATAGATCTTAAATAAATGAGCAGTATGATTCAAATATTCACGAGCAGGTACAATCAAACAAGTTAACCTTCACAAGGGTTATGCCACAAGAACATATAGATATGACAAGGCCAGGATGTCAGACTCTCACCTCTGCAGTCTAAGAAAAAGCTATAGTCACCGTCAGCAGTCTACTGGCCCTTGGGTTCCAATTCTATGTCATCTAATCCACAAGTGTATATTTATAGTTAAATCCACATTCAACCTTAATTATTGTTAGTATACTTATCCATATTCCAAAACCACTAATTATCCACTTAACATAATAGTTATATGGCTTAAGCAGTGCTATCAATATAAATTTGCTAATTAAGCCACTAATACAAAAATAGTCATGAGATTCACTCAATACTGGCGCATGCATACACTGAGTGTTAACCCCATATCATCTCAAATCATCCAATTATCATATCTCAAGTTCCAATTTCAAAAATCATAGTTAAATTGCTTAATTATCTCAATTAATCCTAACATTACATAAAATAATACAGATTTGGGCCCACTAATTACACTATAGTCCATGCATGGTCTTGTTATATATATAATCCATATGATAACCTCATTTCACAATATAGTACAACATTTGAAGCAATATAATACAACATGTATATATAACCAAACCCATTTCCCAACTCTTTCACCCACGAATTTGCTTAACTGGACATTGTAACCACGAACCAAGGACACCACTACGATCCTTGCGATGAGATGAGGATTTTGTCATGGAATCGCCGTCGTGCTGCCATCAAAAAATTTCAAAACCACCACCACATGACACCTTTCAACCTCCTAATTTCAAATCCCTAACGAGATTTAAGTTTTGCAAATGAAAAAGCCTTCAACTGCGGCCAAGAAGAAGCAACGCCACCATCTTCGGTTACCAAGCTCCTGCCATCTCTGGTGGTCAAAATTTAAAACGAAGCTCACCAAATGCCTCATTAAGTTGAGCCTTTCTTGAAACACCTTAGGCCTACCTCCACAGTTTCTGGAAAAGCAGAAACCTAGCAATTGTCTAGAGCTCTCTTTCAGCCTTCACACTTTTGGTGGCTCACCGGTGGAAAGTGTGTGCATGTGGTATGGTTGGAATCTTGAGAAGGAGGGAAGTAGAGTGGTTGGAGTGGTTTTGGAAGAATAGTCACGGCCAGAAAAATCACTGGAGAGAAAAAGTTGGTCAGTCTTGGTGAAGGAGGAGAAGAAATGTGGAAGAATTTGCAAAAATCCTATTTTTATAGAATGCAATTTTTCCTATTTGCATATTGACCCCAAAATTCTATTCAACCTCAAATCAAGTTCCTACAAACTTTGAAAATTTCGACTTTGATCCTGTTGACCAAAGTTCTTCCATGCAAATCACCTTGTTTTCCAAAAAGTGTTCAATCAAGTTTCTGAAAATTATAATTTTGACCCCAAAACTTCTCATTTTCTTGCAATCAAGTCCTTTTATATTATTTTTCTAAAATACCGAATTTCAAGGGTATTACAATCCCTGCCACTGAAGGGTGTGAAGGGTCAAGAGAGAAAAATACAAATATAACTTTGCACGAAAATTAATGAGACAAAAAGAAATCGCTAGTCAAAATAGCGATTTCTTTGTTTAAGTACTACAAATGCCATCAATGGTTGAAAGAGCGACTAGTATGTTGGAGCAAAATAAGTAATAGCTAGTCAAACTGGCAATTTCTTTATTTTAATTCTAAACACACCAATAAGTAATAGCTAATCAAAATAGCAATTCTTTATTTAAATGCTAAATAACCCAATGAGTAATAGCTAGTCAAACTAGCGATTCATTTGTTTAAATTTAATATCGACATCAAATCAATATAATGGGCTTGTTTGTTTACAAATTCTCAATCCACTCTCAAAATTTAAACAAACAAAATGATATATATTCCCCAACCCCACTCCCAAAATACAAAATTTATCCCCAAAAAATCCCCACCATTCACACTTTCAACACATTCTGAAAGTTCCAA
>JACGDI010000053.1:86006-99865 GCA_014898725.1 Jacaranda copaia
TAAATGAACAACCATTACATTTTCCAACCCTACTTCCAAAAATTCATTCTCCCAAAAAATTTTGGGAGAATGCCCCAAATTCACATCCAAACAAAGCCAATATTTCTTAATATTCAATTAAAATTAAATGTAATTAGCATAACATAAATTAAATAATGAAGTGATTGCCATTTGAGGTAGCAAGCGGTAGTGGTGGCTAGTCAAACTAGCAATTTTTTGTACCTTCAATTAATCTTAAATAGATTTAATTGATTTAATACCAAAAGCTAACTAATGATTTTTTGACATGACGACTAATGTTATTATGAATAATATTAATATAATAGTATTAAATAAAAGAAAATTGCAAGGTATCGCTTTGTAAGATGGCAATTATGTAATAATATTGATTTGTATCATGATGAAACACATAACAAAAATAAAAAATAATGAATATATTATTATTGGAATAAAAGAAATTAAACCAAGTAATGGCTATCAAATATAGCGAGTAGTTTTTAGTAAGAAACTCATATATGTAAGTATATTATTTTTGTATTTCATGAAATATATTAATGATATAAGTATATTAATTATATTAATATTTAAGAAAAGAAAATATCCAAGTATTCACTATTTAAGACAGCAATTAGATTTAGTATGTGTCCATTTCATATTGGCTTGGATCCAATTGCTTACCCCCCATCCTATTATTTTAATAAGTTGTGTTTTTCATATATATGCAATCTAACAAACTACTTCTACATATTTTGTGGTCAAAACTATTTACCAATCATAATAATTTAAAAACATCTAAAATTTAAGTGTTTTGTGAATGTAATTAACAATGAATGAGTATTATTAAAAAAAAGCAAACCATTAAAAATATGGTTTAAATTTTCTCAATGCATTTTTCACATAACTCATTCAATTTTTCACTCTCATATACATATGTAAACATATATGAAAATATTTAAATTGTACAACTTAAAAATTTTGAAAAATTACATTTTCAAATTTAATTAATTTAATCATTGAAAACATTAATTAAATTTAATAATTTTTATGGTAAACAATGTATTAAATTAATTAAATTTTTTATTAAATAATAATGTATTTGTTATATTTAATATGTGAGTATTAATTAAATATTATGTTTATGCATTAAATAAATAATTTAAGATGGTTTAATTTGAGAAGATAAATAAATTAATCGTCTACAAAAAAATAACCTTCATTAAATATTAAAATTTATATATATTGAAAATTGCTATAAAAAATTTATTATAGTGTGATTGTTTATTAATATATTAACTTTATTGAATTAATATTAATACTAGTAAAATAATTGTTGGAAAAATTAATTAAAAATAAATAATTTTGTTAATGTTACTGAGTTATTGAGTTATTTATTTACTAAATCATGTATTAATTAAATAATGAGCTAAGCTAAATAAATAACTCGTTAAATTATTTAAAATAATCTATTTAATTATTTAAATAACTTGTTATGCGTATATATTAATTATATTTTATATTTCATGTATAATTATAAATTACCATTATTTATTTAATAAATAATTTAAGGTGATTTAATTTTATGTAATATAAAATTATTTATTTTTTAATTTGATGAATCTTTCTTAAATCATATATATAGTAGTATTTTTATATTAAAATAAATAGTAAAGTTTTGTTTATTAATGAATTGTAAATAATAAATAGTTAAATAAATATATTTTAAGAATAAACAATAAGTAGTTTATAATTAATGTAATATAATTAAAGTTTTATATAAGCCAATATGAACAATTATGATATAATTATGATATCAGCTGATATTTTATAATTAAGATATATATTTATAATTTCATAAATAATTTATATTTATTAATAAATATTTCAAAATAGTACATCATTTGCTAATGTGTATTCATTAAAATATACATTTTAAAATAAAGCACCAATTGAATTAGTTGCACATCATGTTATTACAATAATATATCAATTAACACACACATCATCCAATTATAAATATACATACACATATAATATACTACATAAAAAAATTACTTTTACACTATAAATCTAACAAAAAATTTACTGAGTTGACATGAACAGTAAAAATGGTCTTCTCCCAAAACATAAGAAACAAACAATTCATTCTTAAATAAATTTTCATATTTCCCCAAAACAAAAGAAATATTTGGTGCATTCTCTAACTTTTCCTCCAAAAACCCATTCACCAAATTTTTTTTCTACGAAATGCCCAAATCATAGGAGAAGAGAGCCTATGTTATTTGCAATATAAGGGCAGACCAGGCCCAACCTCTTTCTCCTTACACTAAGAGTTGCTGAAATTCTCAAATATAGAAATGTAAAAACTAATTAATTAAATTAATGTGAATATTAATAATTAATGAATAATAAATTTTAGAGAAGATTAATTTATTTATTATATTAGATTAAAACATGTTAAGTTATTTATTAAATTAATAAATGCAATATTTCATCAACACATTAAATATTAAAAATAAGTAATGCATAATTTAATTATATAGTAATTTTAGTTAACTTAATATGTTGTTGAATAAATGAATTATTTAGTATTAAAGTAAATAATATTTTATTAAATAAATTTATTATTTCGATAATTAGTTTAAGAAAATTCGTAAACATAATTGTTACAACTTTTTAACTAGTAAAATGGTAATATTTTCATATATGTAAATATATATTCATATTTACTGAGGATTTTTTTTTAATTTTTATATGTAAATTTGCACTATACATACACAATTTTATTAAATTTGTAATTCATGAAAATCATGGAATATTGTTTAAAGTAATGATGAATGGTTGCTAATTATTACCAATGTTTAATTTAGTAATTTACTAATATAATATAAATGTACTTTATAATTGAAAGTCTAATAAAACAGAAACATAAACATAGATTAAGTAATGCATAATTGTACTCTAATACAACCTTGAAACCAAATTAAAAAAAAAAAAAAGAACATACAAAGAACAACCAAACATTCAACTTAAATTACAAAAACTTTAACTTAAGACAATAAAAATAGTAACAAAACATTCATCATCAGCAGCAGTAGAAGCACCAACACCAGCACCAAGCATGAGCAGACTAAGAAGACAATTTTTTTGGTCAACCCCTTCGCCTTTGAGTAGTTGGTTGGGTTGGTTCAACTTCACATTGTTGGCCTTCTTCGGCAATGTTTTTTCGAGTACGACCCCATTGCCTTTGAGGCGATTCAACAATTGGCATGGGTGGTGGAGACACTTGTTGTTGAACAAACTTATTCTTCCTAGGTCAGCCTCTCGGATATGGCGATCTAGAAGTAGGCGAAGATGATGATGGTTCTTCTTCAGGTCGCATTGAAGATTTGGTAAGCCTACCTCTCCCCCTTTATCTTGGTTCATCCACAACTAAGATTGGGTTATCAAAACTTCCCAATCTAGGTTCTTTGCATCAAAGTCTTCCTTCTCAATCATCTTGAGCAATGCTTTACTAACGATGACATGTCTTTCAAAAATTGTATTCAAGTCCTCATAATGGTTAGGTCCTTTCTCAAAGTATTGGACAATAGGAGGCAACATCTATTACAACCCAAATGAAAAGGGTTGACCTTATTATAATGTTAGATATTATATTAAATAAACCATGAAAAATAAAATTATACAGAAACTAATTTACTCACCATTTGCAATTTATCCCTTCGATGATGTGGGACATAGATAGTATTTGTTGTTACATTGTAACTGTACCTTTTAATGCAAGCACAATGTTAAAGTAACCATGATGGTTATATAGCTTTTCATACTTGCTACTGATCATTTCAATGGAAAATTCTTGATTGAATCTAGCCAATAGGTGACCACATGCCAAGAAAATATTCATTTATTTGTGTTGGGGTGTTCAAGAGGATTATCTTTGGATGCCTGCAAAGGGAAGTCAAGGAAGAACCCGACTATAGAGTCATCCTATTCTTGGAGTGGATTTTATGATGGAGATTTTTTAGGTTGGTGCGAGCTTAGAAAGGCAAACATGGTTAATTGACCATACCTTTCCCATTTGGGATCAAGGATATAGGATATTGTTTGTTGTCTTCTTAATAATGTGAATGCAACAAGTGATGATTGCAACATTTTTAAAGGTTTTGAATTGAATTGAATTGAATAAGAAAAGTTGGATGAAACTGATTGATGTGACTATTCAAATCATTACACTATTGAACCAATTAAAGAAGAATACGTCATCTTGCAAAACATGATAAATTACAAACAATTATTACAACAAAAAGACATCAAGAAAAAAAAAACATATTGAATTCCAAAAAGAAATATGAAAAGACACAATTATTTAGCAAATAAATATATAATTAAACACCCCCATCCCAATTAATTAGCAAATTGATGTATCATTTTAATGTCCACACTAAAGGGCGTGTTTGTTTTTATTTTTTGGACTCATTTCCATTTTACGTTGAAAATAAAAATAAAAAGCCGCCAACTTTTTTCTCATTTCCGGAGACATTTTCATTATCAGAATAATCTTCTAGTCAAATGCTTACACTCTCTCTCCACTTTAACTTTTTGTCACTTTTTATTCTCTCTAATTCATATTTGCATGACTTTTCATACAGAAACAATATATTTTTCAAATACAACTCATTTACAATACTGCATATTTTTTATATTTTAAACAAAAAATTCAAACAACCTTTCATTTTTTTAAAATACTTTTATAAATAACTTTTCACTATTCCTTTTCACCAAAAAATGAAAATGCCTCTCGAAAAGAAAACCAAATAGCCTATAAAAAATTTGGAGTATAATTGAATGAGAAATGAGTATTCAATTTTAGGTGCATACATGACTACCTTAAGATAAAAATGTACAATAAAAAAAATCTAAAGTTAGTGAAAAAATATTAAGCGGCACATTAATAGTTGTCATTAATAACATGATTTGAGTGGCAATAACTTTTATCTTGTCACTAATGATGATTTTGTATTGACAAGAATTTTTATCTTGTTACAATGTAACACAACAGTGACAAAATGGAGGTAGTTTAAATTGTGACCATTAACAATTAGTGACATCTATATGGTAACAGCTTAACGACAATAAAAATTGACAAGATTTTTATTGTTGCTATCGGTGTATCAGTAATTGTGTATGTTGACAACTCTAACACTATTCTTATCACAATTTAGTTTCCTAAAATTATTAAGGTGACAAAATTAAATTTTTTATCACCTAATATACATATTTAGTGACAACTTTTGTATTGTCACTTACTAATTTTGTCATGAATTTTTCCTTTTGTTGTAGTGAATTACATTACATGTAATTGAAAACATAATGAATAACAATACAATACTATAAAATTTGACAATTTACTAAAATCCTCTTAAAATAAATTTTTATAACTGCAAAACCTATAACATAATTTTTTAGGGTTGCAAATTAGTTTCACATTCCTTTTATTCCAAAAGGTTAAATTTTTAACTTTTCCATGGAATTTTGGATTAAATTACTGTGGAATATGTCACCGTAAATTTTTTGTATCTATAAAATTGATTTCTCTTTAAATCTCTTTGTATTAAAAATTAGAGAAGCTACCTATGAACTTTGAAAAAACTTTGGTCTTTTGTTCAGCTCATTAGAGTTTAGATTGTGAAAGAACTTCTATAGTAATTTATATATGTATATATAAATACACACACTTTAAAACTATAGCGACATATCTCCTCTCACCTTTAAGTATATTAAATTTATAATAATGAATTGATAGAAATCATTTACAAGAATTTAAGAAAATATTAATTTTAAAAAACTAATTCATTATGTGTCTAAACTTAATAAGTTATTGATGAAATAAAGAATTTAACAAATTATGTCCCTCCCTTTCCAATCTTTTGGCACATGATTTTATTTTTCATTGGAACCAAAATTTTGTGCAATGCACGAAAAAATTCAGGACAAATGAACATAGGTGGAGAATAAATGTGAAAGTTGAATTGGTCACATGCCTGTAGATTGCAAATATCTTCATATATATATATATATATGAATAAATGTTTCTAACACGTGTAATTTGTATGAGGAACATATATGTGTGGGTAATGACAATGCGATATCCTAGAGTGTGCGTTTAATTATGACATGATGTTTGGTCGTTTGAGTTTGTATCCATTTTTTTTATACGAGATAAAAATAACAGTACCTTGTATAATTCAGATGTGATTCCGGGTTAATATGAATATATCAAAATTAGATAAAGTATAGGTGTATTAATAATTGTTAAAATATGTATTTCGTGTATTATCATAAATTTATTGATTAAATTAAGTACTCAATATTCTTGTAACACAGCAATTAAATTAATCATGTTTCAAAAAAGTGTAAAAATGTAATTTTTTGTCTATTTTTCTCTCTTTGACACATTAAATTTTTTATGAATAATTCGTAACTCTAAATTTAGTATGTCTTTTGTATAATGTGTTGTTTAATGTGTTCTTGAATGCATTTTAGCGACATATTATCAACAGTGAATCATCCATAAGTGAAAGTATGAAGGTGCCAAGAGCTACGAAAATATAAAGTATAAATATATCTTTGACATTTTGCAATCTATAATATATGATCTCCATTGGAGTTGAGTAAAATGATGCTTTATACCATAAATTTCATTTCTAATGGAGTCATTATTAAAACTATATGTAACGTGATTCTCAAGATAATTAACTAAGCAATTAGCTAAAAAAATTATTTTTAGTTTATTTTTGAGTCCTTTTTTCATAATATTTATAATAAAAAAAATTTCCTACTTGTACCTATTAAAATACAATGAAATAAAAATAAATATTTTTAAAATATTCACTTACTTTGGTCGCTTCACACTGTGAAATTCACAGCAATCTTGTTAAAATTAAAAAGAAGAATTTTTTAGTTGCTTTGGCAAGTATTTAATATTCCTTTTAACTAAACCCATGTACCTTTTTGCCACACAAATAGAATGAAAATCGTCTAACGGATCTAACCCAATTTATACTCTTTATTTGATTACTTGATTGTGAATATAGGCCTAAAGGTACATAAAAAATCCAATGTATACTCTTCATTTAATTTTATCATTTCGTACAAATCCATGAATTTAATTAAACAAATATATGTAAATAATTTTTTTATTTAAGGCCCTATAAGAATAAGTTGAAGGATTTTTTGGTTATGTTTCCCTAGGACAAAACTGTTTTGGGGAAGCATAACCAAACATATCATCATTTTTTCTTAAAAACACTAAATTTTTTATTTCCCCAAAGTACACTCTACTAATTTCATCATCCCAAAAATTTCCCAATTTTCCAACACATGATCTTACATACATTATATGTATGCATCATTTTTTTTTTTGTTATTCGAATAATAAAAAGATCACTCAATTTTATTTTTACCCCAAAACTATCAATCATTATCCCCAAAATTTCTCCATTGATTTGACTTCTACATAAAAAACTGTCTGCTTCATATATGTAAACAAACATACAAAGAAATCACATAAAACCAATTGCTAACTAATCCCCAAACCATAATAAAAAATCAACTACATTCTCCAATATAACTTTCACATACTCCAATAATTTATTGACTCAAAAGGCCAAAATATATAATAAAATCACACAAAAAACATAACCTAACATTCCCTAAATGTTTTAAAATTAATGAATGTCAATTGAAAATGAAATTTTAATTAAAGATAAATTATGCATTTTTTTAAAAAATAAATTTAAAATAACTATTATTAAAATTTATATATATATAAACACATGTACACAAACACAACAATATAGAAAGGGGGGAGGTTTGTCCTTGATTAGCAAGTCATTTAAAATTATCTTTGGAGGCACATTACTATGTTGTTATTATTGCATATTATTAAACAAATAAATTGCATTTATCTACATTGCTACATTAGTATCAACTGTCAATTACGAATAAATAATATAATCGTATAAGTAATAATGGTGTGGTGTGAAAATAGGTTTGTTAATATTAAAAAGAAATGAATTTGGATTAGGCAGTTTGTTTATGTTTTACAAATGTTTTTTGTTGTTTTCATATTATAAAAATGAATTTACAACAACTTATCAACATATTTATCAATATTTCCAACTTATTTTCATTTCAAAACATATTTTTTAATAACCTACATATCTTCTCTCATTAACCTATATATCTTTTCTCTTTTCTTCATTATTACTATCTCTATCCACTTATAACCTATTAAAATCAATATATCATTTCATTTCCAACAATGTATTCAAATACAAATTCATTTTCCATTAATTTACCCTAACTTTTCAAATTTTAAAAATATTAAAACTAAAAATGAAATTTAAAAACATAAACAAACACCCTCTTAATTTGGAAATATTCAATACTTTGTCGCCGTTGTCAATGGCAATACATTGTGTCTCCATTATTCCCACCCATTGCTTCTCAGTTCCTACACAATGTGGCAGGAGACTGTGAGAATGGACATACAGTGTGTTAGGATGTTGTCATTGTTTGCATTCAGGTTGTCAATCCATTAGTGTGATAAACCATGGGTTGTGCATGCGCTAGACGAAGCGTACTGGTACGGAATTTGGTAGTGTGTGTACTAGTAAAATTGGTTGGTCAACAACCCAAACCCAAGATTGAAAGTACATGTGGTAGGACCACTAATTTTTAATACAAACTCTGCAACATCAAAGGAAGTACACGTGTCGTGTATAAATAGTGAAAGGAGTGTCAAAATTTTTAAATTGATTAAAATATTATAATAAATGGGTGTCAACATATAAGGTTAAAATTACAATAAATATAATCTTTTCAAAGGCGGTAGTATGTGTAACAAGTTTAGTGGCCTCCAATATGTATTCTTTCATTTATTTTATTATTTCTATAAGTAAAGCATGTGATTTAAGTGTTGACCTAATTAGGTTACCATAGATAATTCACAAACCTATATTGAAAAAATATATTCTTTCTGCAAGTAAAAAAAAAAAATGATTTTACTATGTTAATATAAATACAATTGTTCGCCATTTACAAGTCACATTAGTGCTGCATTCCATTTCTCAACTATTGCTTCTCCCACCCGACATTTAAATCACCAAAACTTCAAAGTACTAGTCCCATTTCAGTACTTTGAAAGATTTATCAATTATTTATTTGCTTTTCGTAATTTCGTTAGAACTATAATTATCTATATTTTCTGTTTTTGTATTGCAGTTATTCTCATGGATAAGAATACCCACAACAACACTTGCGGAAGAAATCATTGTAATATTTGATTTGGAGTCCGAAGAACTAGTGGATCTAGATTACATGAATTTTTTGAATCATTTGAAGATTGAAGATGGAAAATTGGTTTTGGAAGACAAGGAAAGGAGCATTTATGTGAAGTATGAAGAATTGGATGCATTAGATGAAGATGAAAATGAAAATGATGAAGATGAGGATGATGTCGTTGAAAATGAAGAATCCCATGAAGGCAGAGATGTAGAAGATGAAGCAACCAGTGCAGAGAGTGTAGTGGGCAGCTGCAATATCCCGGATAACAATCCAAAAAAGGGGCATTAAGATGAAGTAGCTTGGAATTACATGCCATAATTCATCGTTTCAGTTAAATTTTGCTCATGTATCGACTTGTAATAATAAAGTGTAATTCTATGTGATCAATGAAATATAATTGGGTTTATATTGTTATCATATCTAATGCTTGGGCAATAATGGTTTTTGTTCGATAATTATCGTTATAAATTATATTATGAGAATTTCAAAAAATTTATTGTTGGGATAGTCCTATAATTATTTCGATCTTTTATTGAACTTTGATATTAACTAGTTATTTAATTTAAATTACATGGATTGATTTTAATTTGAATCTTAAAACATAAATCTTAGAAACAAACCAAAATGCTAGAAATATGCATATATTTAGATTATACGGTGCGGAAGAGAGACAGAAGCACATATACATATATGTATGTGATGTTGCAGAGAGCTGGAGAGTCAGGTACTCCGATTGATTCAATTGTTTTGGGCTTAAAATCTGCAACCACGAACACACGTTAACTAGCCGAGAGGCCCTCGACTATGGCACTCTGACGCTCAAGTTAGATTTCCGGTAGATCGGAGAATATAGAGAGAGAGTATGTAGTAAACAGTGTAAATGGCATTACCTTGAGCGTGGTTGTGCTTGTAGTATTTATAGCCTGCTATGGGCGTGATTTTATCCAAGTATTCTTACCAGGTGTACTTGGTTTTCTCCATGACAGGGAGTTGGGAGTCATTCTTTGCTCAGATCCTGGTATTATGCCAAGTGGGGCAATCTCCCGTTTTCCCGGATAACCATGCCAGTAGGAGCACGTCCCTGCTAGAGTTGTTAGTGGGGTTATTGGAGTTGTTGGCAGTGGTTACATCCGTTGGTAGCAGTCACATCAGCTGCCACGTGTCATCAATGCCGAGAGATTCAACCTGTCCAACTTGCACCCGGAGGTCGATTCATATCGACCGGATTTGGATGCTTAAACTTCAGAAGTGGCCCTCAGGTTGATATGGGTCGACCGCGGGGCTTACCAAATGGGGTCGATACAGGTCGACCAGACTGATGGTGCCTTTAGGCTTCGTAGGCTGTCTCTTCTGAATTTGGGCCTGTTGGGCCTACTGAATTATCCCATATCAGCATGTATGTATCTAGTTTCATATGTAAACCATATCAAAGTTTTCATATGATTAGACAACTCTATGGATATTGTATGATCGGATAATTCTATGGCAAAGAAGCAATGAGATAAGTTGGACAAAGTAATGGATAAATGTGGACATTGACTTGACTATTCAATAAAAAGTGAAATATTGTCACAATTTGTTAGAATGCATATTATGGAGAATGATTTGACAATTCAATAAAAAATAGATATTACGATAGAATATTAGTAAATGATGTATGATTTGAAAGAAAATATGTAGTTTGCACGTCAATTCATGATGTTTTTAATATTTTAATATTTTTTTTATATTTTGAGAAAATATTTTTATATTTTAAATAAATAAAAAATAATAATAACAATTACAATAATAGTAATTTTTTATTAATTGATTTTCATATTTAACTAAATAATAATAAATAAGAATCAAATAATAATGATAAATAGTAAAATTATGGATTGTATCTTTCTTCCAATTGGGTTATACACCCACGACTCCATCTTCTTCTAAATTCAATTCCTTACAGAAGATTCGTTCATATCCAATTCCCACAAATTCGATTTACATATTTTGAATTTGAATCCAGGCCTCGCAATTCACCATATCTGCAGTCACTCGTTAAATACCGTCATCTTCCTGAGTTGAACTAATTCCCTGTTTTGGCTTCGTCTTGTTCAACGAAAAACTTTACTCCCTGCAATCCACCATAATCTATTGCACTACAGAGGAACCGCATTCTGTGCGTTCCACCATACTTCAAACAATTTGCTGTGCTTTGTGTGTGTAAAGAGCATAAAGTTTGTTTTTTCCAATTTTGATAGCATTCTATGAAAGGGAGAAATTGTATACACTTGTCAAGCGAAGTACCTTGTGCAGAGAAATAGCAAACTGATCAGGTCCAACTGGAAGTTGGTGAATTTGTAAAGCGAAGGTTTGAGTAATTATTTTCTTCTTTTTTCCGTTCAGGAGCATATGGTAGCTCAATACTCAAAAGCACTTTCCTCTAAATCTAATGTCAATCTTCTGTGAAATCAACAGACCTTCATATATTGACTCAATCATCCAGTGTTCGCTATACTTGATTCGGGCAAGCTACCCACATTGTTTCAGGTAATACTGTAACTCACCCAAATTTCTTTTGACACCGTTGCACTTGATCACCTCATCTACCGCCTTTTTCCTGGTTTGAAACTTTTCCAGCAACTGTTCAAATATGTTTTAATTTAAATTATTAGGTAAATTAATAGGCCATTTTCTCGTGTGTTGTCACCTATGAGATTTATATTCTAAAGTATGGCCAGCTTCTGTTATAAATTATAACAGAGTATAACAGAGGCTGGCCAATGTTTGGCCTCTTAAAATATAATAAATATATTATTACATTTATGCATTCTAAGTAATGTATATAATATATAATACATACCACATACATACTATACTATATATATATTATAATATATATTTATTTATATATAAATTGAAATAGGTTACCTAAACTATCCGATCGGATTGGATCAATATCCAAATTATCCGATCGAAACCCCAATCCTACATTGATGTGTGATTTATACAAGGAAACTAATTAAAATCAATGCTATGACAAAATTTCAACAAAATCAAGTAGAATGTATGATATTTTTGCCAATTAAGCAAATAAACAATGATGATGACTGCACAGGATAACAGAAACCGAATCCTGCCGCAAGAAATCCAAGAAAAAGTAATGTCAAGACCAATCCAAACAGAGACGGGATGTCCGAACGAGTGATCATAGACTTCACAGATGGATACGGAGCAGTTTGTACGCAACTCCAGTTCCCACATTAGGACCTCGGCCTAAAAGCTAAAAGCTAAAAGCTAAAAGCACTAGGAAGCCTGCATTTGTTAGCTGATAAACCGAACATGTACCTGAAACAATAAAAAAGAACTTCTTTAAGCAAATGCAGAGTCTCTCCAGCACAAAGAAAAGACCAATAAATTTTACAAAGCATCAATATGATAGAATATTTTCTTCTCTCCATGTTTAATCCTCTCTTTCTGTCTTCTTTATCGCTGATACTAAGGGATTGTGAAGCTCAAGATTTGCATATTCATCAATAATCCCAATTCCCAAAATAGCTAGTGGGTTCTTAGTGCACTGGCACCATAAATGATTAGGACTTCTTAATTGGGTGGAGTGGGATCTAAAGTTTCTTTTCAAAGGTGAAGTTCTAAAGTGCTCACGCATTGTATTCAGACATACATGATGATAGGCAACAATTAAGCCGATTACTTCAGCAGTAAACACAACCTTAAGTAGTATATTAGCTGTTATGCATAGAAAGATTAATAAGCAACAACTTAGTGAAACAGTTAGACTGAGATGCACTTACCTACGTCTCTGGGCTTTTTTTCACTGGAATAATCCATTGATTAAGAACAAGGGAAATATGTTGTCAACAGTTACCAAATAGCATGCTCTAGGGATAAACAACATTAGCAAAACCTGAAAAGGTATATCAAGTCAAACTAATAAATACATAAATTTTCATGCGGCACAATTCAAGAACAGATCAGAGAACTAATGAGCATTCGAGAAAGTTAAAAGAGATCCAAGAATTAAATTCTTCAACGGAGTACTTCTTTTTCAAAAAGCGTGCAAAATCACGAGCAAACCCTGGCATATTTGTATTTTGCATTGAATTCCTCTCTAAATGCCAACTGCAAATCCTATGTTTCGTGAAAGGAAACTCAATTTCAATTGCAACATGCATTGCCGCATCCTGGTCAGTCAAAACAGATATTGGCATCTTCCCTCCCATAGCATCACGAAACTTCTGCAACAACCATTGATAAGATTCTACAGTTTCATTATATAAGATAGCAACACCAAACACACATGTACTATAATGGTTGTTCACACCAAACATAATCACCATAGGAAAACAATATGTATTCGTCTTATAGGTACTATCAAACACAACAACATCACCAAATAAATCAAATTTGGCCCCTGACAATCCATCTCTCTAGAATAACCTTGTTAATGATTGTTCTTCATCAGCGGTATATTCAAAAATCATGTCTTTATCATGCAACTTCATACCGTCAAGTAG
>JACGDI010000053.1:99965-110489 GCA_014898725.1 Jacaranda copaia
TTTGTACAAACAGATATGAGTGCGAACGGTAATTGAATTTTCAAATATTCATTTACAGCTCTATTGTCAAGTAATGAAAAAGTTGTATTCACATCTCCATCTCTAAGCATTTACATTCTTTGGTTGTTAAGATGGTTATATCCATCTTTTCTTCTAAATGCAACCTTCCCAGCTCCACCTTCAATATATTCCAAATAATCTATGGCTTGTGACAGGCTAATACCTGAACTTGTCATCCCGCTCAATGGATTTTCTCATAAGGTTTCAAATACCTACACAATTTGTAAAAGTTATGATAAATTATGCATTACTAATAATAAGTAAACATGTTAACGAATTTGGCAACTCTCAATCAATAAACAAAATTAAATTTTTAGCTTACAACTTAACCGGTTACATCGTAAACGGTGAGCTGCCTCTAGTGTTTCTAACAGGTGATTATGAAATGGTACAAAATCAGTAACTTCGTAAAGGCCATCAAATCGATCATGAGCTATACGAAACTGAGCTTCACATCCGCATCTTGTTTCCTTCCTTAGACGGAAACAATGTTGGGTCACATATTTAGGGGGTTGCTTGAATCCAGCTTGTGAGCAAACCCACTCAACATTCTTTACTAGACAACCTTTTGTCTTTCTGTGGCACCTTCTAATGTCAAACCCATTTTGTCTACCACAATCCCATTAAAACCAATCGGCTTCCTCAGGAGCGCGCAAAACTAATTTTCCAATTGAATCATGGTCTAACTGCAAGCAAAGAGACCCCAATGAATCACTTCCATTTCTATTTAAACTCGTATCATTCTGGCCGCCACTTGAGGTGCTACGCCAACTATCCTCCCGCTTCATTTTATCTTCATCCATACATTGAAAACCTTCAAACATGAATAACAGAAATCCTTACATGGTATGAGAAAAATAGTTCTATTAAAAGCAAATTTTTTCCTTCTAAGTCATTGGCCAAATTTTATGCTCATAGATGTCTTCCTAGAAAAATAAATTAGTGGAGAGATAATCACCAGCCTTCAACTTTCAATATTTACCAGACACAACAACAGACAGAATCAAGACACCATCTATCTACCCAAGCACACTCAACAAAAAACCCCAGAAGAAGGCCAATTAAAAACCTATAAACAACCAATTCGGAGTCCAATCAATGTAAGGATTATGAAGAAATAATAAAATTGACATTTGCCTGGAGGATGGAAAACAAGGATTCAATTTTTTGGGAAGTGTCAGCTTTTCGGGAATGTCACTACTTGAGGGTGAACAATAATGAAATTTCTGACTGGTGCTTGAAAATGAAAGATGAGATTGTTGATTTGTAATTTGAGAACAACTGATAGAAAATTTCAAAATTCCTAGCCGAAGAATTTTGGAAAGATGAAGTAGAATCCACATTCTTTGCATAAACCCCTTTTCATCTTTTCTAAAACTTTTGGTTTCCCGATAATCTTCGATTGATTTTATGCGAACCATCAATAGGATTTTTCTTAATTCTTCTATTGATATTGTGATGATCGGGAGTAGAAAATGGTTGAGGGGATGAAAGCAATAACTAACGGAAAAGAGGGAGATAATTAGTATTAAAAAATATAAAAATAGAAGATTACGCAGAAACCTGTTCAAGAGGTCACCCCCAAATATATTTGATTACAAATTTATTAAAAATATTTATGTAATTCAAACCAATACACATGACATTCAAGGATATTGTACCTAGTGTTAAACTTTTACTACTTGAACTTTTTTTCAAACAAACTCTACTTTTAGAAGACATTTTTTTCGTTTAATATGGAAGTTACTTGGGATTATTTATATAAATTGTTCTTTTCTCTCTTTAAAATTTAAAAAAGATAATTCAATTTAAAAGGTAAAATGAAGAATTTAGTAGTTTGGATACCAAATTCAATAAAATTCCAAATTTATGCTCTGAAAAATTATATAACTCAAACCATTCAATTAGATTATAATTGTAATTTTCATAAATTTCGCTAATCCAATATATATATATATATATATAAACTTCATATCACACACTAACTCATTTCAAACCTACTTTCAATATCAAGTAGACTTCTCCCTCAACTAACTTCCCAAACCCAAAACTGAAAAATAAAACTCTATTATTGTCGTGTGCAACATTCTGCCTTTATTTTTGCCTGCATTTTTGTGAACAAAGTTATTATTAATAGGTTTATTTTTTAGTTTTTTGTTTCTTCTTTTTGTGTTCTTTTAAGTGTCTGATCAGTTCTTTACCTCTTTTCTTTTTTTAGAGAAAAATATAAGTCCAACGTTCATATTTTTTTAAGGTATAATTTTTAAATATTTTTTAATTGAAGAAGTGAGAAAGCATATTATTTAGGGAAAATTGCAACTTCAGTCCACCAACTACTATTTGTTTCGATTTCGCTCTATTTTGATATGCGTTAGCACATTTAGTTTATTTTGCGCAAAATTTTAGCACATTTAGTTCAAATTTTCGCAATTTTGGTTCATTGGGCTGAAAAATTTCAATTAGACCAAAAAATTGCCTAATTAGCTTCAATTGAGCCTAATTTTTGGGAAATTTGTGACATTTGTCACCCAATACCACATCATCATCTATTTTATCGCCACGTCACTGAAATGGAAGAAATCCAAAAAAAGCCGAGGGAATAATAAAAAAAAATCCAAAAACCAAAAAATGCACCAAAATAAAAATGCATTGAAACTAAAAACAAAAACATAATATACATCTATATACATACACACACTAACACACAAACATACAACTGATATCATCCCACCTGGCTCCTTTATTGCCCACCAGATCTAGTGATTGCTGTTAGCTCATGGTAGCAGGTTACATGGCCAATGCCACAATTTATGGTTGGGGGTAGAGTAGGGGGTACTGGGGAAGGGGGAGGTATGGGGCAAGGAAGGATGAAGTATGATCATAATAGCAGTCGCATGGGCGTGGGACGAGGGGCGGAGGATGAGGCAAAAGGCTATGGTAGCCGCAGCGGCTACCCATGGTTGGCAACATTAGGTAGGTAGGTGGGTGTGCTATAAGAGGTTAGGTAAGAAGGATATAAGTTTTTTAGTGTATTTTTTAACATTATTAAATATATTAATATTATTACATTTAATTATTTAAATAAATGATCTATGTATGTAGTATTGACATGGGATAGCCCAATAGGCAACAGGCTGAATACGATAACACTTGACTAGACTAAAGATGCAGCGTGGAACAACTCAACTACCTACTAGGCCCATCTCATTGTTAATCGACTAGATTATTGACTAGACCCAATCTCTTTGGGCCCTTTTGCTAGCACAAATATCAGCACCTTGCCCACTCGACTAGAGTATGGTTGACAATGTCGAAAATGCTCATCCGGTACCCAACCTAGAAGGTATTAGAATATAGCAGAGTTTTGCTATATCTACTAGGATCTGCTCAAATGGCTCTTCAGCAAGTATTCCCCTCAACCTTGGAGATCGAACAAGCGCAACCACCTTACAGCCGTATTGAATGCTCTGACAGGTGACATGCCTCCATATTAGTGATGCGTACCACTACTAGTACCATATTTTTTTCTACACCAGGGTAGTGCATGCCTTCTGTGTACCACTTTATTTTGGGAAGCTAGAGATGGTGCCAACTGGAATAGTACAAATGTTGGAGAAAACTTAAGGGCCCTCAAGCACAGTCAAAGGCCTTTCTATATTGCTAGGGCACTATTGACATATTAACCTCAACAAAAGGTTATAAATACCCCATTATCAGACTTTAGCAAGGTATGCTTATTATAACTCAAAGCCGTCACTCTACTGCTCTACTTTCTAGTCGATCATATACTTACTTAAGCGCTGGAGTACCTTAGCTGAGGTCCCCTTGGCAAGCTTGATGTGTTCTATTGGTTGCAAGATTTGACCCAATTATCTCATCAAGCATATTTCTCAACCTCTTTCTTGGTCGATTGGATTAAATATCAGCCCAATTTACCCTTAAATAGTTCACACCCTCATCATTTGGTGCTGTCTGCGGGAAACTTGAGTCTGTAATTAAGAAAAAATAGTTAACACTAGGCGAGCCATTTTTGAAAGGAAGGAGAACGAAAGATCCCCAACCCCTTTTCCTTGACCCTAACAAGAATCGAATGTGGCTAGACCCAGCTCCCAACCAAAGCAAGTGGTCGCCCTTATTATGCCCCAGCTCATGCAGCTAATAAGCGAGCAGATGTCAACCCAAATTTCTGCTCAACTATCAGCCGCTCTCAACAGGCATAACAATCAACCCGATCTAGCCACTAGTGTCACTCCCCAGCTTTCACAATGTGAGGAGAGGCCTCCAAGAGAATATAGGAGTAGGCTAGAAGCAAGACATCCCCCTGCTCTACAAGAGAATAGCCAAGGGTGATTTCTAAGAAAAGAACTTCAACCCAACCCTCAAGAAGAAGTGGTCGATTTAGTAGAACACCTCACTTGAGCCTCGCAATGTGATAGGGTCTAGCGCTAGAGACCTCAGATGAATAGAAGTTTGTCCCAAGCTGATTGGGAAGAATGGGAGAAAGTATCCCACCAAGTACACAATTGAACAAATGTTTAGAAGAGATTTTGAGAAGAAACTCTAAGAGGAACCCTCATTATGATGGCACTCCCTAGCTTCATTGAAAGCGGGAATCACCATTCATGCAAGAGATAATTGACGAGTACATTGCTATTGATGCCAAGGTTCCTACAGGGCTACATAGGTATGATAGCTCGTCGGACCTAAACAAGCACCTTTTACAATTCAAGCACATAATGCAACTTCACAGGCACAATGCGTTCATCCATGCTAAAATGTTAGTCACCACATTCCAAGGAGTTGCACTCTATTGGTTTGTTAAAATGGAACCGTCGTTGATTTATTCATATGACCAACTTTGTGACAACTTTCTCTATTAGTTTGCTAGCTGAATGAAGGCGAAGCTCTCTAATACCCACATGCACATTATTAAATAGAATGAGGGAGAGTTCCTTCATGAATTTTTCACTAGATTCAACACTAAAGTCTTGAAGATTTATAGCCCCTAGATTGAGTTTTTGATTAATGTGCTTTTTCTGGGTCTCCGACATAGAGACTGCACTAATGTATTCATCCAAGAACGACCAAGGACGATAGAGAAATTTCTTGACCTCATAGAGAGATACATGACCCAGGAGGATATGAACAAATTCAAATATGGTAATCCAGACAATAATAAGAAAAAGCTAAATAGAAAGATGATAGACAGCATAAAGATGGTCATCAATCTCTGATCAAACGCTTTCACAACTATACTTTAACTGCTTCATGGCCTTGTCAAAGGCCTTCTTTACAGGAGATCAATATATGGACCACCATTAAGGTTTTTGACACTGAAACAGGCTCCCAAGGTCTTGCAAAAAGTTTATTTGGAAATTTGTGGCAATCATTTCGGAAGACAATCTTTGGCCTACAAAATTATTAAACATGGACCCTTCTAGCCAACTTTTCTCAAGGACACTGTCAACTTCGCAAAAAAAATGCTCATCTTGCCAGGTCCACTCGAACATACCCCACCGACTTACGTCAACATTGTTACTTGTCCAGATCACATGGTTGTTCGACCAGTGTAGGATAGATATAGTCAGTTTTTTTAAAAAAAATCACAGTTCAAAGAAAATTCATGATCATTGTGGTTGAATACTTCACGAAATAGGTCAAAGAAGAGGCAGTCTAAAAGATAATCGATGTGGCCATTAAAATTTTTGTGTGGAAAAATATTATTTGCCATTTTAGTTAGCCTGAAGTATTGATATCAAATAATGGGACACATTTCCAGAGCAGGAGCACAAGGAACTAGTGTAATAGCCTAGGGATCCGAAAACACTTCACCTTAGTTGGAAACTCCCATGTTAATGGGAAAATGGAAGTCATGAACAAAACTGTCCTAAACCACCTTAGGGCTCAACTAGAAGAAACTAAAGCGAGTTGGGCAGATGACTTGCCTGGATGTTTTAGGAATATAGAACCACCCCTAAAACTGCCACTAGTCATGAGCCCTATAGTCTAATCTATTGGTCAAAAGCAGTGATTTCAATAGAACTAATATAACATATTGCTTGAGTAATCCACTACAACCTAATCAAAAATAACTCCAAAATAGAATTTGACTTGAAGACAATCAATGAACTGCGTCAGCAAGCATACACATTAATGCAATTATACTAGTTGAAGATGACACAATATTACAATAAGGGAGTCCAAAGCTTCAAGGTAGGGGACGTTATCCTTAAAAAAGTCAAAGTGTCGAACAATGTGGGAAAACTCAATCCTAAATGGGAAGACCCGAACTCGATGGTCAAAGTAGCAAAGTGCAATGCCTACCGACTCGCAAACATGAATGGCAATGAGCTCCCTTGGTCGTGGAATACGGTGAACCTGAAAAAATTATATGTTTAAAGAGGCTAAAGTCTCCACTCAAATGTATTGAAATACAATCCACAATCAATAAAAACTACTTATGTTTCTACAATTACTTGCTCTTTCGTATAAGCAACTAAGGCTTTTGGCCTAAATTGATAAACAAGTTGATCGTTTAAAGTCAACCCCTTAGTCGACCACAAATCGATTACAAACTACAAACTAAAGCTTCTAGCATAAATTGATAAATGAGTTGATCGTTTAAAGTTGACCTCGTAGTCGACCACAAATCAATATCAAACCACAAACTAAGGCTTCTAGCCTAAATTAACAAATGAATGGATCATCTAAAGTCAACCCCGTAGTTGACCTAATATTAATTTGACTACACCAAACTTGACTAAAAGAGCAAATTATCTACAATTGACTATGTTGTCAAACACAATAAAAAATCAAACTTGTATTTGATAAGCAAGTTGCTCCAATGATATGCATTTTACAACAACAATGTTGAACACGAAGTTGAAATTAATTTAATAAAGTCGATCCACGCCTGATAATGGTGTCAAGCCTATTCATTTGATCATGAAGACAACGACTTTAGTCAACCAAGTAGTTGACAACAATTGCTGTTTCAAACCTATTTTAAATGCATTAAGTCAATATGAATGTAACTATATTATTTCAATTATTCTTTTACAAGTCAATCTTGTAGTTTACCATTAACTCGATTTTAGACCAATTAAATATTACCTATTTCCTTAAATAGGAGATTGCATCGTACAATTTTGCCTTTGAAATCAAATTGATTGTTTCATCATTGGGTAACATAAGTAACCAATGAAAATGAAAGTATTAAAAAGGAAAAAAGAATTAAGTACACATGGATGAGCAAAAAATACCATTCATGGCATTTAAGCATCCGATTACAAAGTCTACAAAAAGTTACGAAGCTTACAAAGGATATTAGAACAAGCACCTCGTAGGGTGAATAGAATTTAGACAATTAAAATAGTAAAAACAGTTGTAGCCTTAGCTCAAGCTAGCTCCCTTCTCTTCTGCTCCTTCTGTCGTGCCTCGTCGATCAAGTTCATCCGATGAGAGCACTCAAATAATGGTAGCAGGACCCTCGACCTCTTACTTGAGTGCAGCACTGGCAAATGCTGTGCTGCTGGGTAAGTCAAGAGGGGCCTGCCTTATCATTAAAAAATGCACGTTCGATAGGCAAGAAATATACAGAGATGTTAACCTTACCGTTCTTAATGTCGAATGCAAACTTGTTCACAAACTTGAATTCATTTGCCACCATGACTAGCTTTAAAATGATACCTCAATTGGTTCACCTGCATCGATAACGAGTTAGTCTGGGAGTTTAGAGTTATAATTGAGAAATAAAGAATTACAGTCGACGAGATACTTGCCATGTTAAAGTGATAAGTGAGGGCCTACAGAGCCTTGAATTGGCTCATCTCCAACAAATGTTTTTGGTCAGATAGAAAGAGTCCAACCATCATCACCTTCAAAGGTCGTTGCTCTTGTCGTCCCCATCGTTATTATTGACAAGAAAGTTGAGTAGTGGGGACATGTTATTGTTTGGTCATGGCCCAAAAAGGTCGACCCTGGTCGAGTGAGGGATGGCTCCGACTTTCCCCTTTCCCATATTAGTAGTGGTCCTTTTCTACACAAGCTCAGACTACTTGGCCGCTAGTTGTTTTTGTTGAGTAGAAAGGCTACTAAACTCAACAACAGTTGGTCAAGTAAGTTGTGGAGCAGGAGCAGATAGTAGTGTTTGTACCTACAAGGCATCCTAGCTAGCAACCTCTTGACGCACGCCTGTCTGGCAACACTTCTATGCTCTATATTGGTGCACCATCACCTATTATCGTGTGTAATTTAAAATTTCAACTTAATCTAAAAAGGCAACAAAATAGACACATTAGAATCAACAAGTAAGTTTAATGATCAAAATTTTAAGTAAAGTAGATTGATTGTGGTATTTACCTAGTCGAGTATTTGAAGGCAGATCTAGCTAGGAAGGCAACAAGCTTGCTAAAACCTGGTTTCTCTCCTCAATATACCCTGATATGTCTATTTTTCTTAACTAAACTAGGTCACAGATGAAAGTATTGGGTCAAGTGGGGTTCTCATGTACTAGCATTTTGACATGACCTCTCAGCCACCCCTTAGGGATGTTAAACTCAAATCCCCCCCAATCTCGAACAAAAAAGTCCACTCCAGACCATGCGAAGAGAATGGGGTCACCAAAAAATTTTTGACGAGGGCAAGCTGTAAGATAATAAAGGCCTGACTCCTCAGTACTCCTGACTTTCGAGATATCAAGAGGTGGAAGAGATTAGAAACGTTGACAAAACTTGGAGGCTAGTCGTTTATCAACATTAGCACAACAAAACTATAAAGAGTAAAAAGTAATTTGGGAGAAGTTGAGTTATACAAACTTGGAGGCCGTTTAAGAGGCTGATTATCGGTTGTGCTAAGGGAAATTGGAGGCCACACTTAAGAGCCTCCTCAAACACAATAATACAACTAGGTTGGCGATGCATCCTATTAGTAGGATCAGGGACGATCAACTTGAACCCCTGGGGGAATGTGATACAAACTCAAAATTTTAAGTTTTATTATATTTTGAAGTTCAAATTTAAATCCCATTATATGTTAAAAGTTTTTTGAACTAAAAATTTAAATACGATTTAAGCATTATTATTATCATAGGAAAATGTATAAGACTTTTAAATTATTTATGAGTATTACAGAAAAATTGAATATATATATATGGTTATTCATGGGTTACTTATGGGTTGGGTCAAAAGTGGCATGTAATTAGGTAGTAGATAAAATTACCTATATTTTATTGGGTAGAGAAAATGAGGCCTATTATTTGCATTTTTTGGGTATCTGTGGGTAGGAGTGATTTTTTGCTAGGTCTAAATGACAAGGTGCATTGCTCTTTTCTTCCTTTATTTTACTTTTTTTTGATTGAAATAACTCTACACAATAGTTTTTATGGAGTAAAACAAGACCCATCTTTGGGGTGTGAAAATATACTATTTTGTAATGATACTATCATTTTCCTATTGAAGTTCATAGCTATGTCTTTAGTAAGTTGATTGAATTTGGAGATGGAATAATTTATTTATTTTTACGTGCTCTATCAAGTTTGACATGGAATGGATCAAGGCTAAGAATGAATCAAGATTATATTCAATAGGAGAATGAATAGTACACTAGGGGCATAATTGTCCAGCAATTTAAATTAAATGATATCTTGAAAATAAAGGGATAAAATAATTAATTCTTATAAATTAAAAATCAATCAAAGTGCCAATAACAAACTCTGGAGCACAAATAACAATACCCATTCTAAATTAAAGATAGAATATGTATTGTGTTATTGTAAAAATATAGCGCATTTCTTCTTTGTGATGACTTTTACTATGATGATAAAAAAGTAAAATTTTTAGATAATTTAAAAAAAATTATATAGTGTTTATAATCAAGATTATAGGATAGAACAAAACCATACAAGTACAAAATTGGCATCTATAGTATTTGCATTGTTGATGCATTTGCTGGGCGAAAGACCAGCAAGCTTAAGGCCCCAAGGTAGTTCGAATTGAAGTTATATATTCTATACATGAAAAATGCATGTGAAGAAGATTATAAAAGATTCGACACATTTCACTTTGATGAAAGGATAATACCAAAATGTATTTTATTCTTTCATGTATTGCTCGAAATGTACTTGTATCTCAAATGTCAATTATGGCATTAGAGAGCGTCTTTAGTGTGGACAAGCATGCATTAACTAACATAAAGATGGGTTTCCAATTCAATCAAATTTTGCAGTATATGGTAGGATTAATTAGACCAAGAGAATGGGAAAATCAATATTAAGGAAGGTAAAGATCATTTTACTTTTGTTGGAAGAGCATGTAGAATCGCTTGACTCCTTATCCATTGACACCCTAGTTCGAGGGAAATATAGATAATTGGAATGAAGGACTTTGTTCTATCATTGGGTCTACTTAAATGTAATTTAGATCGGGGTGTAAATGAGTCGAGCTCGAACTTGAGCTTCACAAAAAT
>JACGDI010000053.1:113167-131888 GCA_014898725.1 Jacaranda copaia
CTCACAACTCTTGTATATATATAGGTGCCACTCTTTGTACAAATTCAGAAAATACTCCCTCTTTTAGTTAAAAGTAAATTTAATTAATAAAAGTCCACATATTAAAATAAAATTCCAAGGACAAACCTCTCTAGAAATTTTTAGAACAAATATTTATCAGAAAAATTGTGTCCACTAACTTGGGTTCCAAAGTTAGAAGGGGAAAGAAAGAGCAGCGGGTTACATTTAGGAAAGAAAGAAATGGGCTGTTCAAGAAAGCCCAGGGAGTCCGTTTGTTTTTATTTTTATTCCCTTTTTTATTTTCATTACAAAATAAAAATTAAAAACATTACTTTCTGTTTAGTTTCATTCAAATATTTTTTTTCATTTTCAAGCTCTTTTTAAACCTACTATATCATCCTACCATTTTTTCAATTAAATTTAAATTTAATTTAATATAAAATTCCTATAATTATTTTAAATTAATAATATATATTTTAAAAAATAAATCTTTTTAAATATAAAAATGTGTAAATCAATTTACTTTTCAATTCTATACTTATTCTAATCATTACTTTTCAATATTTCATTCAAATACATTTTCATTTTCATTTCCAATTCATAACTAATTATTCAATTTTTAAAAATGCATAAAGATCGAAAATGACTCTAAAAATAAAACCAAATTGCCCTAAAAATTCTCTGCGATGCAGAAGTTGCATCAATTGTCTTTTCTGGCCGTGGGCGAGTCTACGAGTATGCCAACGAGAAGAAATTCTTAGAACATTGAAAGTGTGCTGCACTAAAGCAAATAGAAGGTGAAATGACCCTCCATCGTCTCGTGATCGGCCATTTCCCCTTGTTGTTCCAGCCACTACTAGTCTTACAAATTTCTTGGGAGAGCGGTGGTGCTGGTGGTCGGTTGAGGCAGCAGGCCCGCCGGCAGGTTAATTCTCAGCAGCATGGAGCCTTGGGAGAAATTAAAGTAGGTGCATGGATTTTCTCTTTTATTTTAATTTTATATTTTTATGAATGTCATTTTATTTTATTTATTTTTTTAATAAATGCAGGCAATGAAGGGGGAGATTTGTTGAATGGGTTGATGATTTATGTATTTCTAGTCCAATCAATTTTCAAAATTTCAAATTTCAAGAGTTGATGTACCTATTTTGATAAGACTCGAAAATATAATATCATTATTTTACATTAATGTAAATACAGTTATAAGATTAAATTTACATTTTTACCTATTGCTAATTATTGGAAAAAAATGCATTTTTAGTCCATCAACTATTGCCATCAGTGAAATAAGGACATTAACTATTTTCAATTTTAAATTTAGTACACTCCAGAGATAAATTGAACACTGGACCCAAAAGGCTACAATTTACATCCAATTGGTTTCAATTTTGCTATAAATTTGCCGAAAAAATGCAGGCCCAACTCATGTGATCGGTATTTTAGTGGTTTTTTTGACATGTGGCATGGTTTGCCACACATTCAAACACATGTGTACAGTTTTTTCCACATCACCTTCCCACGTGTAACTAGGTGATACATCATTGAGATAGAAAATAACACCTCATTGTCTAAAAAATAAAAAAGAAAAGAAATTTGCATTTTGCTATTAAAAACACACCTGACTTCTTTTTCTTCACCTTTTTTTTTCTTCGTAGTGAAACTTGAGCCCTAATTAAACACCCAAATCTTTGTTAAGCAACAAATCAATTCCAAGCTTGTTGATTTTGTGAAATGCCATCGTATTCTTCTTCTTTTTCTATGAAATCCAATGCTACAATGGAATATTTTTGCGGAGTTAGGGCACAACTAAGATGTCTTGGATTGACTTAAATCTAAGGAAAAGGTTTCATTCCTATGGCAAACAGGTAACAACTGAGAATGACATTTGTACCTTATAGTTTCTGCATGTATTTTTTTGTGATTTATCTATTAATGTAATTATTCTGTAGAGCAAAAGGTAATGGGTTGAACCACCAATGTGTGTAAGTTCAAAAACATAATTCCTGGGCTAATTTGTAGAATTAACGTAATGGAGCTTGAGATGGATAGGCTGAGGAGGAGGAAAAAGATTCTGCATATAGTGTTGGTAGTTTCTTGGGTCTTGTATCTAATGGTTTGGATTGGATGTACTTAGGATTTAGTGTGTATTTTTTGGATTTTGCATTAACTTTAAGGAAGGGTATATTTTGGAAAGATGTGCCTTTGGCTTGTTAGCGATGTACTAGAATTAACTTGATTTGTATGGCCAATTTGGCTTATTTTGTGGGTACTGATTGGAATTAAGCTACCATTTTGGTTTGTAGTAGATGGATGTATTTTACTAATTAATGAATGAAGATGCATTGACTATTATTGAATATGATTTTTTTTCACTTATATTTTGTTTCCAAATTTGTTGGTAATGTGAAATGAAGCTATATATAAGCCAGCAAACAAGCAAACCATGTAACAAGCCAAACATCAATGCAAGAAGCCAACCAAAACTGTAGCATAAAAAAAGCCAAAGCAATGAGTAAAAAAAATACAGAATCAATACATGCTAAATTGTTATAACCATTAAAACCTTCCCTCTTTCAATTAACCATCAAAAGATGCTAAAAATTCCTTGTTTGCACATAATGTTATATGCTTGAATAATTGACTACAAAAAATTAATTGCAAATGCTTAAAAATTAAACCATTATGATCATTCATAAACATTAATCCAAAATAGAGGTTCAATCAAGTTACATATCTTCACAAAGAATATATTTTCAGTTTCCTTTCTTTTTTTCAGCTTTTTTCTTCTTGCCATTGATTTTTTCCATTGTACTGCCTAGGTTGCTGAGGTTAACATACTTTCTTTTTCCAGAGGTAGCTTCTTGTGATTGACTTCCTTCAGCTACAATTGTTGATACATTAAAGGGTCAGAAACCTTGCTAGAGGATTTTCTTTGCTAAACAAAATAAAAAAGTTCAAGTTAGAGACAACAACAACAACCCAAAAAGAAAGCACTTCATAAAAGTGAAAGAAAACATTAGTATAACCTCCACTTTGTGTCTAGCAGCTACATACAGGGATCCTTACTCAAAGGATTCAACAGTGGCCTTAGGTTCAATTTCAGTCTCTTTCATAGCCTACTTCAAACAAAATAACATTATCAAAGGCATGAAAGTGAGTTATATCAATAATCATAACATAAAAATATATAAATAATGAGGAATACCTTTTTTGCTTTCTAACTTTAGTGGAGGATGTTCCTACATTTAGGGGGCTAGTTTTGGAGTTATGCCCTTCAACTTGACAGTATCTGCACTTGACTGTAGACTGCCTCCTCTTTGCTCGAATGGGCTGATCACTTGCCACTTTACCTTTGCCTATTTTCTTTCCTTTCTCTACAAGTTCATCCATGTTCTTTCTTCTTGCTCTAGAAGGTCTTCTTTTGTTCTTGCCAGAGTTAGGTGGCAAAGGGGGGATGTAGAGTGTTTCTCCCCAAATTCTTGCCCATTTATGCCTATAATAGTAGGTTCATACACCTTTTTGTACAACTAAACACTATAACATTTATCCACATAAGGTATTGGATCATCCCTATTGCTACATATTGCATTGCAAGCATGTAAACATGGGATACCGGTGAGTTCCCATCTTCTACAATTGCATGTGCAATGCTCCAAATGAATATAGAATTGCCCTCCATAAATGTATGGTATCTGGTAGTGTTTGTCATCAACTTTCCTTGGTATACAATCAGCTAACTTTTGAACATGCTCATCAATTATGTTCATCACAGAAGGACAAATCTCTTTATTCCTTGAATTTGTAGCTTTGTCTTTGTGCTTCTACAATTTTGTCATAAGATATTCCCTAATCCACTCAAGCATTGTTATGATTGGCTTTTCTCTTACATTGAGAATGATACTGTTAAAAAACTCACAGAAATTGTTTAAGATCATATCACACTTAGCCAATGAAGTGAAGTGTGACTTACTCTACTATGAGGGAGGTTTGTCATTAAACCATTCTACTACTAATTGATTAAGCTCTGCCATCTTCGTCATAGCTTATTTAAACTGCCTAACTATTGTGCTATTTGTAGCCTCCATAATGCATTTTTAAAATCCAAACCCCTAAACCTAGCATTAGTAAAATTTTTCCAAAGATGTCTAACACAAAATCTGTGCTCTGATGTGGGGAATACTTCCTCAAATGCTTAAACTAGACCTTTATGTTTATCATACGTGAAAGTGAATTCATGTTATCTAACAATGTTAAGATCTTGTTTCAATAATGTTAGAAACCATGTCCAAGTGTCCCCAGACTCTGTAGCAACCATTGTATGTGCTATTGAATAAAGTTTGTTGTTAGGATCAATTCCAACAGCTGTCAAAAGCACACCCTTGTGAGGACCACTAACGTGGCAATCATCTACACCTATTATAGGTCTACACCTTACCAAAATCCTCTTTTAAGAGCACTAAAGTAGCAGTAAAAATGTGTAAAAGTGTTGGGCCTAGGGCCCTCATCCATCCCCAAAATAACAGTTCAACTTAAATTAGTTCTTCTGAGTTCTGCTGCATAATCCCAGAGTTTAGAAAACTGTAGGTTAGGATCCTCCTCAATCATCCTAAGAGCCATTCTTTTTTCTCTATAAGATTGATTATGGGATACTAAAACTCTCACCTCTTCAATCATTTCAAGCCTCAACCCTTCAGTGGATTTCTTAGGGTCAATCTTCAATTTATTCACAAATCTTTCAGCTAGATGAGTGAATTTCACATTGGAGACATCAACTGTTAGCTTACACTTATGGATAGGATTATAAGTCAAGATTTGGAAAGTTGATTCATCTTTCAACTTGTATGCATGAATCCTCCACTCACATCTCTCCTTCTTACACTTTGTATACACTTTAGTCTTATCATTCTTTCTAATTTTAATATCTCTCATACTTTGTACAACCTTAGGTGCACTGCTTTCCTAAACTCTGTTTTATCTTTGAACTTCATTTCTGGCTAGAATCTAAGTGAGAATGGCCTTCTAGAATTGAATACTGGTGTAGTAGGCCTATCTTGGTCCTCATCAAAAATAATTTCATCTAGCTCTGCCCTACTATCCCAAGCAATGTAATCTTCATTGTCACTCCTATCATCACTACCCTTTTTCTCCCTACTACCACCTATAGTATCTTCTTGATTGTCTTCTACATTGGCAATCCACTCTGCTTCAGTATCTATATTTTCCTTAAACAGCTCACATCCATATCATCATCTAAACTGTCACCCTTACTCTCATACTTACTATCGTCTATTTCATCATCATCTATTACATCATCTATTTCTAAATTCCCCAACCCAAAACCTATTGACTTATAGTTGTTGCCTAATCCATCATTTTCAAAAGGCACATCCATATTCCCTTCATTTATCCCCAAAATAGGCTCACATTCATGATCTAGTCCTAAATTAACTTCATTCTCTATGACATGAGTAGACAAAGGTGGAACATCATTATTTGCATGGAAAGGAAAAGGCTCAGCTTCATTGTTTGTAGAATTAATAGAAGGTTCAAATATAGGAGCATTTTTTTTAGAAACATTTTCAGGAGAAAGACAATGATCAACTATAGGAGCATTTTCAGCTTCTACTGTAGGAGTAAGAATAGGCTCAAGATCCCTATCATCTTTCACAATGTAACAAGACTCAACTAAATGAGCATTATCATCTTCTACTGCCACACAATCTACATAAATGCAAACCTCCCTACTATTTGATTTAACAGTATGCTTATGTAATCTTTTGAACTCATTATCATCCTTCAGCAATTTAAAGCCATTGTTCATATAACTATAAAAATCCCTAGTTTTAGACAACTCCAACTAATTATATAGCTAATTCAAAAAGCAAAAACAAGTCTCCTTCTCAAACACATAATCATACTTTGTAACAAGCCCACCACATACTTGGCTATTGGAACTAAGATGAACTGCCCACCATAGAATATAACAATAGTGAAAGTTCTAGTACTTTTGTTTGTAGAACACATACAACCAACAAAAAAAAAAGAAAAAAAGAAAAAGTCAATAGGAGCACAACATAAAAAAATAAAACATAAAATAAAATAGAAAAATAGGTTAGCCAACCAGAACACGGAACACGCTGCAATAACTTTTTCAAACCAAAGAAAAAACAAAGCCTAAGTAAGGGGATCACATTTAACCAAGCAGATGAGACATCAACACATAAATTACTCCTTTGTAAATATGCTAAATCCATTCTTTTCATACGAAAAAGGTCCACATTCTTTAAAAAAATGCCATTCATGATAAATACTCTATACTCTATAACATTCAACAGTAAAAAATTACTAAACGCCTAATTTATAAATCGTAGACTCACCATATAGAGGAGGTTGCAGACCTACGCGCCTATTTGCTCTCTTGAAGACCATCTTCAAAGGAATGTTCAAGAATATTCAACATCTTTGTCTAATCCTATGAGTTTTTAGGATATTCTTCAATAGGGGATCTAGGATAACCAAAGAGAAGAGAAGTGAAGAAAAGAGATTGTTCAATTTAGGGTTTTAGACTAATTGCTCAAAGTGTTATGCCCCCTCTTTTTTTTTCCGTCTTTTTTCATTCATATTTCCCCCCTCCCCAATATTTTTTGATGTGGCTGATTCTTCCAAATGGCCATACATAATGGCTCACTAATGTGTCATTAGGGCTGTAAATGGATATTCAAAAATTTATTTACCATTTGTATTCATATCCGTTTATATAAAATTTATCCACATCCATTTAAAGCGGATATTATTCATATTCGATTAGTAAATATTCGATTATAAATAGATATAGATATGGTAAATACATATTTGATCTGTTTAATATCCGCTCCAAACACATATTTATTAAATAATATATTATTTATATTTTTTAATAAAAATCTCATAATCCAAATATGTATATATATATATTATAATTGAAGAATTGGTATGAAAAAGAATAAATTTAAAAAATTATTATAATATAGAGAAAAAAAATTAAAGAATAAAGTTAATCAGTCCAATTATTGTTGGTTGACTTTATACTTAATATACTTAAATGCCATTATTGTTGTTGTTGTTGAGATTGAAAGTCATATTTAGTGAAAAGTGTTCTATTTGGGCTAACTCGACTAGGGAGGTCGAATGATCTAATAGCAATATTCTTTGAGGTCTAAGATTTGCAACAAAGAACAAACGTCAAACTAGCTGAGGTGCCCTCATTGCAAGCACTCTGTTGCTCAAGTTAGTTCTGATCGAAATATCGAGTAGAAGAATAGGAACGTATAGTGTATTTGGCATTACTTGGAGTATGGCTGGCAGTGAGGTATTTATAACCTTCTCCCAGTGGATGATATGTCTAAGATGCCCCTATCAAGTGTAGAGGGCTCTTGTACTTGCCTGGGGGTTATTTTCATATCCCATCTTAGTACTATTTCAGGTGGCATCATCTCCTGCTTTCTATGATGAATAGTATATTGAGGGCATGCCTCCCTACTAGAGTTGGTGGTAGGATTGGAGGCAAAGACTGTATTGGGTGGCATGCGCTATTAATGCAGAAGTATGTTGTCTGTCAGAATATTAAATATGGCAAGGATATGAGTCAACATCGGTGTAAGCACTCTAATCTACAATTGTCCAACAGACAGGGTGGTTGACCAAAGAGATGGTTGAATGCACCAAGTGGTTTGAAGCCTCCCATTAAGTGTGGTTGAGAATGATTCATTCGACTAGATAATTGTAGTCGAGTGATCTGACCCAGTAGGGCCCAGAAGTAATGTTAGGCTGTGCATATTAAATAGGCCGAGAGGCCCTCTCTGAGGTCGATAGCTTGTTGAGCTATCCCATATCGTGAGTCTTCCTCATTCACGATTTTGATCAAGCTTGTCGAAGACAAGAAGCAGGAAGTAGACAACTGAATGGCGGTTACGGTGATTTTATGATGGTTACGCATATTTGAATAGGGTTCTGGACTCTCCACCGAGGTTTTTAAATAATTGACTAGGATTTTTGGATTTTCAACCAGGGTTTTTGACAATTTTGCACATTTAATACACCGGTTACATTGCAGAATATAAAGCGCCAAGAGCCGACAATGCAATTATTATTATCGCTTGGGTTCCCACATCTAAATGCCTATAAATAAGTGGGATAGAGACATCTATTTTGCACTTTTGCTGAATCTGCTCTAGTCAAGTTCTTGCTTTCAAAGCTTTCTAATCCTTTCTACACTTAGAGTTTTAAGCTACCTGCTATAAGTTCTTTTGCAAGCTTGTTCTTTTCTTCATTTTTCTTTGCAAAAATGTCTAGTGCTTTAGATAGTGAAAACATTAGGTCCGAGGGCATCCATTTTCAGGGGGAAACTAGGATTGAAAGTGCATCTAAGAGCATGTGTGAGAGTAGTTCTGATAGTTTATCGAGCGATAACTTAACCTTGAGTAGCTCGAGCACTAAGAGAGCTATCTCTAAGAGTGAGGTTGGTCCCAGTGAGGCACTTGCATCATGCGGTTGATTATTCACACCCAACCACTACAGCAAAATAGTCTCTAAAATATCCTTAGCTGACCTAATTCGAATTAGGGAAATGTACCACATTCTTGATGAGTATGAACTTTTAGTACCTAGTCCTTAAAGGTAGGATGTATCGACCTCCAAGGGGATGCATAATAGTGTTCTAGTTGACCTCCAGGTGGACTTTAAGGTTTATATAACCCAGCTCCTCCCTAACTATTTTGTCACAATATATAGTTTTGCTATGTGATGTACCTATTTGACCAACCAGCCTTCTTTGCCAACTTTTCAAATCTATTCCATTTGCCAATGTCTTAAAAGTTGAGCAATACAAAAAAGTCTGGCTTTTATTATCTGACGGCGTGCCTACATTGAAAGTTCTTAGTAGCCTCTTTCCCCTCATATGGCCAAGAGTGGAAAAAATACTTTCTTTATGTTAGGAAGCCCAGGGAGTTTAATATTCCAAAGGGGTAGTGGATGGGACATGTGGAAATGCAGGGAAACTAAACGCCCAACTGGCCCAACATTTTTGTTTGAGACTTAGTCAATTTTAGGCAGATAGAGGCCTTAATCCTAATTGAGGAAAGATATCTAGTACTTACTAGCTTGTCGCTAGTCGTGCTCAATGTACCTATGGGCGACTGGCTAAGTAGTGAATTTTATTGATTGTGATAACTATAAATTTCTTTCTTTCTGATCGATTATGATGGTTTCTTATTATACTTTGTTGGCAGATTGAGAAGAGGGAATTGCCTACAATCGAGTAGAAGCTACAACAAGAGCATAAAAAATTGAAGGGCACTGTCAAGTGGCCATTCGACTAGAGGCCCCTACAATAGAGCTAGCCTTATTGACCCATTTGACGATCGCTCCTGTTGTGTCTTAAATTAAACAAGTACCCGAGCCCTAACCTGCTCAACCAAAAGAGCATGTTCAAAGCAACCCCGTAGGTTAGGCCAAAAGACAGATGATAGAGAAGGGAAGCTCGATGCCCAATAGGACAACAAGCAATAAGGGAAAATAGAAGACGGTGATATTCTATGACTTGTTCAGCAAGCATGGCGATAGAGTGTTGTTTCAACTTCCTTAGTCAAACTTGCCCCAATTTGGACCTGACCCTACCATGGAGGTAACTAATTCAACCTCCATCCTACAATTGGGGATAAAGGCCGGTGACGCCCTCAAGTGGATGATAATTGGGCTTTTCTCCATGGACCAGCAAAAACTTATGAACTTGAGTGAGGTTGGTGCCCTCAGAGCTCTGGCGTACCATTATAATCTGGTAAGTGTGAGGTCGACAGTTTCTCATCAAATTTTTTTTCAAAAAGTTGTACTATTCACTAACGCTCTATGTTTCAGGTGGGCCAGTTGGGATATAACCTTTATCACCGGTCGAAGTTAGCTTTAGCTGATTGAGAAAAGCTACAAAGGGGAGGGGATACAGAGACCCTCAGGGTTCAACTCGAGTCTTCCCAACTATAGGTAGACTAGCTGACAAAGGAGGTGACTGACCTCCGGGAGCAACTAAATTCTAAAGATCAGTAGTTGGTGCAGGCGATTGAGGAGAGAAGTTAAATAAACTCCATGTTGAAAAAGGCTCACTTGGACATGTAGGTGAGCTACTTCTTTAGTCGAGCGGTTGGTTGCGCAAATGTGCTTGCATAGGTTTGGGAAGCCTTTACTCGATAGCTCTTTATAATGCGGCAGGAGGTAGTGGAACAATTCATATTGAGCTCAGCCTTCTAGGATGTGAGCATAATTATGTTGATTAATGATGCTCACGACAGATTCCATAAGGCAGTAAAGTAGCTTAAGTGTTTAGGCTATGCTTTTCTAGCTGAAGATAAGAGCAAAATTAGCCTTGCCCTGGATGAAAAGCTACACCTTTATCCAGAGTCTGAGGAGTGGGCCAGTGATGAGGCGCTGAGAGAGATACAACTACAAATGCTCCTAATGAGCCCTTAATTGAAGCCTAATAAAAATGGGTTGAGGTTAAGGCCGGTTAGCTCAATTGGCAAGCAAATTTACCCTCACTGAGTACCTTGCTATTCAGTTGAGAAAGGAGCAAGTTAACATTGCATAGTATATGCTGCATTCAACTAACTTCATGAGTGATGCACGTGGCCTTCCCGACCACCTCAAGCTATTTAGTTGTTGCATCTGCAATGTCGGAGCTTGATCAAGATTGGCCGAAGAGTGACCAGGCCGGGTCCAGCCAAACTTAATCTTCAAACTATGCTATTTTTTGATGTTGTTTCTTTGTTTGTCTTTGCTTTTTGTTTGTTGTTGTTTTTTTTAATAATAGAAATGTCATTGTAATGACTATTTAATGAATGAAAAATCTTTTTCACATATTCTTTTCCGCATCTTCGTTGTCGAATAAATTTCACATGGTTCTTGTCAAATGCAACTTTACTGCTGTAATTGTATTAGTGAATAGTTAACGACCATGTTAGTCATTCATATCTTTGTCGTCAGTTTTTTATTATTGTTGAGAGGCACACTTGGTCCTGTCAAAGTGCGTTGAACTTTACAGTTGATTTTTATTATTTTATAGTCAACTTGTTGATAGACTACTAGGTCGATTATTTAGTTTAGGCTGAAAAGCCTTAAGTTTGTAGTGTGTAGTTGTTTTCAGTCAACTGCATGGTTAGTTTAGAACTTTGGTTTGGCAGCGTGAAGCTACTTTTGCGTCATCTATGGGGTCGATGAGAAATTTGATTAGGTGACGTGAAGTTGCTTTTTTGTCGACTATAGGGTCGATGCGAGACATAAGTGGCAGCATAAAGCTATTTATTCATCGACTATGGGGTTGACTCAAAACTTGGGTGGTAGCATGAAGCTGCTTATTCGTCGACTAAGGGGTCAACTTAAATCTTGGGTGATAGCATAAAGCTATTTATTTGTTGACTATGGGGTCAACTTGAAATTTTAGATGGCAGTATGAAGCTACTTATTCATCAACTATGGGATCGATTTGAATCTTAAGTGGCAGCATGATGTTGCTTATTTGTCAAATATGGGATCGACTTGAATCTTTGAATGGTGCAAGGTATATAGGGCTGTGACAATGCAAATAAATGGAGGCAGTGTTGCTGGAACTTTATTCATATAAAAAATTATGAGGACAATTACAATACAATTTCAAATGTAGAATTTTCTTAAGTTGATGGTGTTCCATACGTGAGGGAGCTCATCCCCATCTATATTAGCAAATCTATAGGTGTTATGCTTTGATACTTTTACAATGGTGTAAGGTCCCTCCCATTTTGGGTTGAGTTTGCTAATATTCTTAGAGACTTTCAATTTCTTGAGAATGAGGTCTTTAACCTTAAAACAGTATGGATTGACCCCTTTATTATAGTTCTTTGCCATTCTCGACTTGTAGCACTGTATAGTATTGTAAGCTTCTTACCTACGCTTATCAATAGTCTCGAGGTAGAGCTTATTTTTTGATGTATTTTTGAGCGGGTGAAAGTAAATGACTCGAGTTGTGTATTCAATGAGTTCTGAGGGGATGACTGCCTCAAACCCATAGACCTGACTGTAAGGGTTGTGACCTGTGGCTGTTTGGGGAGTTGTCCTGTATGCCCACAGCACTCTTGGGAGGTTGTTCACCCAACTCGAGCTAGTATCCTATATACTGACTTTCAAATGGTCGAGAATCATTTTGTTTGTTACCTCTTTCTAGTCGTTCAATTGAGGATTGCCTACTGAAGTGAAGTGCTGGGTGATTCCTAAGGCTTTGCACCAAAATTTTGGTACTTCTGCTCTGGAACTAAGTCCCATTATCTAAAAAGATCTTATGCAGGCCAAAATGATAGATGATATTTTTCCCAATGAAACTCTTTATGGCTGTGTTTGTTATCTTTAGAATAGCCTTAGCCTCGACCCACTTGGTAAAATATTTAACCACTGAATTTTTGTTGACCTTTTGAGTTTGATAGTGAGCCTAGAATATTAATCCCCTACTAATCGAACGGCTAAGAAATTTGAACATTAACCATGGGCGCAGTGGGCTGGTGTGGTGGGCTAAAATGAACTTGGCAAGATTTACATTTTTGAGCAAAATCCACAAAGTTTTTCAATAATATTAGCCAAAAGTATCTATACCTAGTTATTTTATATGTGAGGGATCTTCCCCTAGAATGGTTTTCATACATGCCTGTGTAGATATCCTATAATACTTTATGAGCTTGGTCGAGATCTAAGCACCTCAAGGGTGGCCCAAATATTGACCTCTTATATAATTAGCCATGCTCGTTGAGCGCAAACTTAGCAGCTTGTCCTCGAAGGCATCAAGCCTCATTCTTATCTCTGGGGACTGTGCCATGACTCAAGTAACATTTTATAGGATCATGTCATGAAGGGACTGTTTTCTCGATACTTCCTACTAGGTTCTTCTCAAATGGGCTGATCGATGGATTATTTATGACCAAAAATGTTATTGTTTTGTCTCTCATGCCCCTGGTTGAGCTAGCAAGTTTGGACAGGGCATCCGCACATTTGTTCTCAGATTGAGGTACCTAACTATGGATGAATCTTTTGAATGATTGCTGTAATTTTCTAACATCTGCCAGGTACGGACTCATCATTGAATCTTTAGCTTCAAAATTTTCCTCAATCTATTCTGCTACCAGTTGGGAATCCATGATCATAGCCAGGTGCACAATACCTCGATCAAGTACCATTCTCATTCTAGTGAGGAGGGCCTCATATTCTGCCTCATTATTAGTAATTGTATAGTCAAGTTTTATTGCAAAATTATACTCCTCTGCTGTTGGGGAATAGAGAGCCACTTCTACTCCCTTTTTAGATGTGGTTGAAGATCCATCAACATGTAAAGTCCAAACGAAAGGGGCTTCACTACTTTTCTCAAGCAGGTCGACTCATTCGACAAGAAAGTTCACAAAAACTTATGCTTTAATATTCGTTCTCGACTGAAAGGTAATGTCAAATTCTCCCAATTTAATGGCCCATTTGGTTAACCTCCCAAATGTGTCTGGCTTCGACAACACTTGTTTCAATGACTGGTTGGTCAACATTATCATGGCATGAGACTGGAAGTATGGATGCAGTTTTTGAGCCATGGTGACTAGTGCCAAGGCAAATTTCTCGATCTCTAAGTTGTTATGCTCTAGTCCTTAGAGTAACTTACTATAGTAGTAGACTGGTTGATGGCTTTCATCCCTGGTCGAGACCAAAATTGAGCTGATCGATGCTTCAAAGACAACCAAGTATATCTAAAGTACCTTTCCCAATTTGGGTTTTGCAAACATAGGGGGCGAGGACAAGTATATCTAATCACATTGTTCATTCCATCGAAAACCTAACTTCTTGGCGTTTCTGAGAATTTTGAAGAAAGGTAAACTTTTGTTTGCCAATCTTGCAATGAATCTACCCAAGGCAATGCTCCTTTTGACCAGTAATTGTACATCTCTGACTATTTAAGGAGGAGCGATGTCAAGAACGGCCTGAGTCTTTTATGGATTGGCCTCAATGCCTCGCTAACTGACCATATAACCCAAATATTTACTTCCTCGGACCCTAAACGTACATTTATTTAGATTTAGCTTTAGACCAAATGCTCTCAAAATTGTAAAAGTTTGATTGAGGTCGAGCAAATGGTCTTGGGCTTTTTTCATCTTTACAATCATGTCGTCGACATACATCTCCATTGACTTGCCAATTTCATTTTTAAACATAAATTTGACCAGCCTTTGGTAAGTTGTTCCATCATTTTTCAGTCCAAAAGGAATGACCAAAAAGTAAGAACCTATTAGGAACAACAAAAGAAGTTTTATCCTTATTCTCGAGAGCTATGAATATTTGATGATAGCCTTGGAACACATCCATCATGATTAATAGCTCGCAATCAGTAGTGGAGTCTACTAATAAATCTATTTGAGGTGGGGGGTAAGAATCTTTAGGGCATGCTTTATTCAAATATGTGAAATCATTACACATACGCCATTGTCCCTCATTTTTTAGGATGAGTACAACATTACAAAGCCAAGAAGGATATTGAATTTCTACAATGTAACCTACATCTAGGAGTTTCCTGACTTTCTCCTTGATAATCTGGGTCCTCTCGACATTAAATTTCCTCATCTTTCATCTGATCAATTTGTATGAGGGGTTGACGTTAAGGCGGTGCATGATTACATTGGGGTCAATTCTAGGTAAAGATGTCTATATCTGTCCTGATTCAAGTTATCTTATTGGGGTTTCTTTCTTCTAGTTCAATAGTTTTAAATTCCCCGATGAGCTCCACTCAGGTATTCTCCAACTTTTTCTTCTTATTAGCTTGGATCTCCTTGGATTTCGCTACAGAGCTATCCCCCAAGGTTTTCAATTGTGGTCGAGTCTTCTACTCGCTTGACTTGATTGAAATATTGTAGCACCTCCAAGCTTCCTTAATGTTGCACAACATTTCATCTGTGCCAACTGGGGTTGGAAATTTTATCTTCATATAGTAGATCAACACAATGGCATGAAAATTATTTAGGGCTAGTCGACCAATTATAACATCATAAGCAAATAGGGCATCAACCACCAGATAGTTAACCATTAAAGTCCTTCATTAGGGCACCTTCCCAAATGATGTCAATAGGTTGATGGATCTTTTTTGAATGATTTTTGATCCCCTAAACCCGATCAGATGGGTACGCAAAGGTTCAAACTTCAGCTGCCCCATGTTCATTCTTTTGAGGGTGGAGAGAAGGATAATGTAAGCTGAGCTGCCATTATCGACTAGGATCTTCCTCACTTCAAAGTTGCAATCTCAATAAAGACTACCATATAACAATTAGTTTTATGGTCGATATTCTTTTGCTCAAGGTGGGCCAAAATGCTGTCAGTAAAAAAAATAGGCTCTGCGCTCGTCGATAAATAGAATGTTATTTCAACGGACAAAGCTTTGGTAGACTACAGCCTTCTCTGAGTCTACCTTCTAGTTGATTTTGAGTCTCCTCCCCAGCGGAACCTTCCGCTATCATATCAATTACTCCTCGAATGGGGAGGCAATCTTCATGGGTGAATTTGTTTCCCTTGTCCTGTCTCCATGGGCTAATCGACCTTTCTCTATAAGGAGTTCGGTCAATTTTACTTCTTTCAACCTATGTATCCATGGCCACATACTTTTTGAGATGGCCCTATCTAATGAGCCTTTAGATTTTGTCCTGAAGGTTGAAGCATTCATATGTGTCGTGCCCTTTTTGTTTATGAAAGTGGCAGTACTTTTTTGATTTTTTCATCGCTTCAATCTCCATCAACTTTCTCAATTTTTGAGGAGATATTCATGCTGAATGGTAAATAAGACCTCTCTCCTCTAAATATTTAGTAGGGTGTAGTCATAGAAGTGCTTTATTGGAGATCGACCTCTCTCTGTGTGTTTCTGGTCGTTTATCTCTTTTTTCTTTCTATGAATCTTAGAGGATCCAAACTTCAACTTGTTCATCTCCTCTTAGGTAATATATCTCTCTGCTAGGTCAATCAGTTCCTCCATTGACCTCGGGTGCTCATGCACTAAAGCATTGACGTATTCTTTATGCTTGAGTCCTAAAAATAACATATCGATTAAAAACTCGATCCTAGGGTTGTCTATCTTCAAAACATCCATGTTGAACTTTGTAAAGAAGTCATGGAGAGACTCTCCCTCATTCTACTTAATAGTATGGAGGTGAGTATAGGGAAGTTTCACCTTTCTTCAACTGGCGAACTGGTGTAGGAATTTATCAAAAAGCTGATCATAGGAGTATATCGATGAGGGATATAGCTTCACAAACCAATTGAGCGCTATACCCTGGAAAGTGGTCACAGCATCTTGGCGTGGATGTACTTGTTGTGCCCATGCAACTGCTTCATATGCTCCAACTGTATCAAATGCTCATTGGGAGTAATGCAATCATATCTTGACAGTCTAGCCGAGACCTTGGCATAAATAGTAATGCACTCATCAACAATCTCTTGGATAAATGGGTAGCCTCTGTCGATGAGACCTATGGGGGCCTTCTGGGTTAGGTACCTTATCTGTATTTCTCCTCAAGATCTCATTGAGGCATCTGTTCAGTTGTTGTACTTGGTAGGAGACTTTTTCCCACTCCTCCCGATCAACTTGAGTAGCATTCTGATCAAAATATGGTCTCGTGCGCTTGGCCTAATCGCAATGTTAGGCTTGAATAAGCTAGGCCACGTGGTTTGTATATTTTTCCATTTCTTCGTGGTGGTCGCATTTGGAACGTTTGATCCTATCATGCTATGGGGCTCTATTAGGTCAAACGTGGTGGTCGATAAAGTCAGCAATTTCTCCCTTAGCTTTGGTTGCCCCTTATCTCCTTGGGGGCTTCTGGGACTGACATCTTGTTTGGCTGGTGGCCGCCTTGATTCCTGGCGACCGCAATTATCTCGGGGGGACCTTTCTTCTAGTAGAAGCGATTGTGGAGTAGTACTGCTAGTTGGGGTTGGCACGGTGGTGTGCCTATTTAATGCAGCGAAAAATTGAGAAGAGCTTTAAGCAAGTATTTGTTCACTTATCAACTGCATCAGCTGAGGCATAGTCAATGTTACAACTTACTCCTGAGGGGCAGTGGGGCCTTGAGCATGTGAACCTTGCTAGGGTGGAGGGGGAGGTAAAGATGTGGACCTTTTATTATCCTTTTTCTTAGATGCGGCTTTTCTTGTGTTCACCATTTTTCAGTTGCAATTTTAAGAATTCCCACAGACGGTGCCAAAATGATGAGGTTGAAAGTTGTATTAGTGAAAAGGGTTGTGTTTAGGCTAACTCCACTAAGGAGGTCAAATGATTCAACAGCAATATTTTTCAAGGTCTGAGATTTACAATAAACAGCAAATGTCAAACTAGTCGAGGTATTCCCAATGAAAGCACTCCGATGCTCAAGTTAGTTTTGATCGAAATAAGGTAATCGAATAGAAGAATAAGAGCATATAATATATTTGACATTACTTGAAGTGCAGCTGACATTGAGGTATTTATAACTTTCTCCCGGTGGATGATATGTCTAAAATGCCCCTATCAAGTATAAAGGGCTCTTGTCCTTACCTAGGGGTTATTAGTTATATCCCATCCTAGTACTATTCTAGGTAACATTATCTTCTGCTTTCCAGGATGAACAGTACACTAAGGGTGCACCTCTCTGCCAGAGTTGGTGGTAGAATTGATGGCAAAGACTATATCAGGTGGCACATGCCATTAATACAAAGGCATGCTGCCTGTCAGAATATTAAATGCGGCAATATATAAGTCAGCGCTAAAGTGAGCACTCTAATCGACAATCATTGAATAGACAGAGCAGTCAACCAGAGAGATGGTTGAATGGACCAAGTAGCTTGAAGCCTCCCATTGAATGCGATCGAGAACAATCCATTCAACCAGATGACTGTTGTTAAGTGATCTGGTCGAGTAAGGCCCAAAAGCAACATTAGGCTATGCATGTTAAGTGGGCATGAAGGCCCTCTCTAAGGTCGATAACTTGTTAAGTTGGGCCTGTTGGGCTATCTCATATCAATTATTATTATTAAGTACTGATAATCAATTGTAAAGTCAATTATTGATTATAAATTATGTTATTTGTTTAATTATTTTCTTTTTAATGAAATTATATAGTTTCTTCTATTAATTAAAATATATATTTGTTATAAGTTTGCAGATTTAAGTATTTGGATATTTGTAAATAGATATTTAAATAATTATTATTAAATATGAATATAAAAAAATAATTCGAATATGGATAAGTTTAATAAAATATGAATAAATTTGAATAATTATAGTTGGATACAAATATATCCGAATTCAATTGATATCCAACAGACATGAATTCGGATATCATTTTTAATATTCGTCAAATCCATAGTCGCATCAGAATATTCAAAAAGTTAAGCAAATACGAATATTGAAACAGCATATCCGATCCATTTAATACCCGTTTATACCTATACATGTCACCTAGTCACATGTGGTAAGGTGATGTAGAAAAAATTGTACACATGTGTCCGGATGTGTGGCAAACCGTGCCACATGTCGAAAATCTCCAAAATATTGATAACTTGAGTTGGGCCTGCATTTTTCCGGCAAAATTGAAATCAAATTGGACATACATTGCAGCCTTTTAGGTGCGTGCAATGTGCTCAATTTATCATTGGAGTGGATTAATTTTAAAATTGAAAATAG
>JACGDI010000077.1:3259-24229 GCA_014898725.1 Jacaranda copaia
GAAGGATAATTTTATTATTGTTAGAAGAATAAAATTTAGAAAACTTATGACAATTTTTTATATAGATTTAAGGAGGGATGATTGCTCCTACATCCTCCTTTTCGTTCCATCTTTGATAAGAATAATTTCTCAGTAAAAAGTGCTATGTTGAATTGTAAACTATTTTAAGTGGACTTATAGTGATTTTTGCAACACACAATTTGTTGGTATATTTTTTCTAAATTGTAAAACTTATGAATGTATATTTATGTATATAATTTTTCAATTATTTTACATGTTTAAGCTTATGGTAAGTGAAAAAAAAAAATCATTATGTTCAAAGTTTGGAGATGATATACTTGGAAAAGTGGAGGAAGACTATGAAAATATAGAAAGATGAACAACAAGAAGAAAGCTAACCTTTTTATCGATATTTGGAAGTGCTGCAAAAATAATAATAGTACACATTCCCATACGTTCACATACCCCAAGAAAGGAATAATTCAGTCCAAATTATACTTGGAACCTCTGTTTTATCTTAGGATGTCTGACCAGCTTTTTTTCACTCTATTTGATCTCTTTTAATTATTAATTAATTATTCTTAATTAGCTAATCTTAAGAATTTAGCTTAAAGTTAGCACATTCCGTAATCCCTTCAAAAAAGTGCTCATTAGAACGACGACCACCTGCTTTCCCATGTGCAAAAATTTGTTTATGGTTTCTATAATTATTGTAATAATGCGAAAATAATATTAAAACTGTATTCTTAAGCATTTCAATTGAATTATGAGGGCAAAATATTATTTATAGGACTATCGCGCAAATAAATTCTGATGCATACCTTGGATTTGAAAATTAAGAGATCATAGGCTAATTATAGGGTTTAATATTCCTCTAGCTTTTGTTCTTAAGTTATATGATTCCATTAAGATAATTAATTATGAGTGATTTTATACTTGCTGTTCCTATGTTATAAAAAAAGATATATTATTCTCTTATATTTAAAAAGCTTTAGATTTTACACTTAAAGACAACTGAATGAATTTTTTTTCTTTTTTTATAATTCAATTATTTGCACATGCACATATATACTTGTATAAACAATTCAAGTTTGAACCCTAAATTTTCGCAAATAGCGTAAAACGTTCGAGAGCCCAATTGCTGTTGATTGGACTTCTGGTGGACTTAATTTCAAATTAATTAGCTCAATAGACCAAAATTGCAAAATAACTATACCAAATGTGCGAAAATCTATTGGCTCATGGACCAAATGTACTAACCCATATTAAAACGGACTAAAATTAAAAGAGGGTATAATTGGTGGATTAAAATTGCAATTTTTCCCTAAACCTCACATATATAAATATGGGTTTGATGTCGTTTAACCTTTTCTTTTCGTTGATAATTTTTTAATTTAAATGACTAAGTTACCCTAATACATTTACTTATCACACCCCTAAGTATACGTAGATGAAACTCTAAAATACGATCAAAAAAGGAAAATCAACGTAATATAAAATAATATTATAGTTCTCTTGGTTTATTTACATTTAAAAAAGAATGTGATAGAACGCCATCAAATATATATATATATATATATATATAGTTACATACAACAAATAATTTCTTACATTTAAAGTTTGTCATTGCAATTAACATTAACGAATGCAACATAATTTTCCCCTTCGTTTATATTTTTCAGCACAACAATTATTTGTGAGAAATTATTTAATTACATAATTTTCTTCATACTTACTTTTATCTTAGCTGAAGGTGATAAATATTTGATATAGGAGTCTTTTACTTTAAGACTCCACACAACAATTTCTGCTCATAAATTAAACATTTTCAAATTAATACTAAATTTTCATTTTTTTAGAAAAGAACACATTAATTAACCCCTTAAAACAGAAATTTTTGTTATTTTAAAACAAGCTCAATACTTAAAAAACATATAAAAAATTCATGTTATGAAGTAACACATACACTAACAAACCCTTAATGTGTACGTGTGTATAAATAAAAAAAACAAAAGTAACATGCTTCTTTGACAAGATCATTAAAATTGTTATTTATCCTTAAGAAAGGTGTGAAAATCCCTATTTTGGATCTTCAATTCCATTTTATACTTTATCCGCTATTTCAATTTTTATTGAATACATGTAATGAACCTTATGGTGTTTGAAATCAAATACTTTTATAAGAAAAAAATTTGATACACTTAGCATGTATATGTCCGTGAAATGAAATAGAAAATGAAATAGAAAATGAAATAAATAATCCAATATGAAAAATCTCGACTTAATTAGGCATTAAATCAATTAATTTTGACTAATTCCATTTCCAACATACTATTCTTGACGATGATAACTGTTCAACGCAGTTGTAGCACAAAAGGCTCCTTCCATCGCCAGTAAAACCCGCAAAAATTATGTTGAATATCCCTGGAAAAGCAGGTGGTCACCCCTAATCTTCGCACAAGTTTTCTTCAAAGAATTCTAGTATATAAACCAACTCTCACAACACAGAAAGAACCAAGTCCAATTGAGTTTATGTTTCTTGCCTTCAGTTGCACTGAATAATTGAATGTGGTTCGGTCTGGTCCCAATAAAATAACCTCAAGGTTTGACCAGACCGTAAACATTCACCCTCAAAAAAAAGAGAAAAAAAAAAGTGGAAAAAAAAATGCTTAAAGCTTCTGGAGGATATATAAAAATGGAAAGAATAATGTTGATTGTCTTGTTTGCTTTTGCTTCTATTCTTCCCAGCACCAGAGCTCATATTGGAGATTTTGATGAGTTCTGGCAGAAGCGAGCCGCCGAGGCCTGGAATAGGACACTCGATTCCTACGAGCCAGAACCTGCAAAAGTAGTCAGTCACTTGAATCTTCATGTCCACAGGTAATTAAGTCAACATATTTCAAAAGATCATGCAAGATAATGACACTACAAAAATATTTTGTAGTAAGAGTTGATGTATTTATGGTTAATTTGATTTCCAGGGCCTTGAAGGAAATAAAAGAGCACAATTTGAACTCAAACAGCTCGAGGAGGCAGCTAGCACGTGGCTACAACGGCACATGCATGGCCACGAACCCGATCGACAGGTGCTGGAGGTGCAATCCCAACTGGGCCGAAAACCGGTTCAGGCTGGCCGACTGCGTGTTGGGGTTCGGCTACAAGGCCAAGGGCGGGAAAAACGGTAAATTCTACGTTGTTAACGACTCATCCGACAGTGATTTGATTAATCCTAAGCCGGGGACACTCCGCCATGCGGTGATCCAAAAGGAGCCTCTCTGGATCATATTCCAGCGCAGCATGGTGATCAGGCTCCAACAGGAGTTAATCGTGCAGAGCGACAAGACCATCGATGGCCGTGGTGTGTCGGTCCACATTGCTTATGGTGCGGGAATTACTATGCAATTTGTGAGGAATGTGATCATCCATGGCTTGAAGATCCACCACATTGTCTCGGGGACCGGCGGGATGATCAGGGATTCCGTTGACCACTACGGCTTCAGAACCACGAGCGATGGGGACGGTATTTCCATCTTTGGCTCGCAAGATATCTGGATCGATCATGTCTCCATGACTCAGTGCGGAGATGGGCTCATCGACGCCATCATGGGCTCCACCGGCATCACCATTTCTAATAGCCACTTCACCGATCACAACGAGGTGAGACCATGATTAGTCCAATTGATTAAATCCACCGACCAAAAGAACAAAAAATTTGTTGTGTTGCCGACTGATATTGATCACTATGTGTGAATAATATTGCAGGCTATGCTTTTCGGCGCTAGCGATAGCCACCAACAGGACGAGAAAATGCAAATAACCGTTGCTTTCAACCACTTCGGCAAGAGAATGGTGCAGAGGATGCCGAGATGCAGATGGGGTTACATCCATGTCGTCAACAATGACTATACTCACTGGAATATGTATGCCATTGGCGGCAGCCGCAACCCCACCATCATCAGCCAGGGAAATAGATACATTGCTCCTCCTAATAACAGCTTCGCCAAGGAGGTATTTTTTTTCATTAGGAGTTTGCTAGGTAGCCAAAACTGCCATGCTCGATTAGCTGAAATTCTAACTTTTTGCTCTAAAAAATTCAGGTGACAAAGAGAGAGTACTCACCTGAATCAGTATGGAAGCACTGGACCTGGAGATCAGAGGGAGATCTTTTCTTGAGAGGAGCATTCTTCGTTCAATCCGGCGATCCAGATTATATGACAAAGCATCACGAGAAGTACGATAAGATTCAGGCAGCCTCGGCGGTGCATGTCGCAGATATGACAAGATTTGCCGGCTCACTGGGCTGCACCGTAGGACAGCCATGCTAGAAGTACTTCTGTGCATTTTAGGCAAGGGTTACTCAGGTCTAATTTGATCAATATTGTAAATCAATGGTGGCATGCAAGAAGAGGACCAAAAGAAGGAATTAATTGGTTTTGAGGTGAATAGATGGAAAGTGATGATGATAAGGAAGACAATAGGAGGGAAAACAATGTGATTTTTTTGAGATTTTTCTCCTTCTTTTTTTGTTTTTTCAGTTTAATAGCGGTTGATTTTATTCATAAATAGGATGTTTTGTACTGATTTTGTTAATTTATTTGCATTGCTTTTTTTTTTTTTTCTCCCATTGTTTAAAATCCACCAATTTCATTTCATTGATTCAAGCAACATTGGTCCATTTTCTCTGGAAATTATCCCCGAAATATTAATAACCATTCCTTAACATTTAACTTTTTGTTCCTAAATATTACTAAAAGTTCTGGTGATTTTGGGTTATAATATCAATCAATATATATATTTCAATCAATATTTTAATTTCATTACATGCTGTGATTAATATTATACATATCATTACAAAAACAATATACAATAATATATAAATTTGGTGTGTTAATCAAACAAAGACTTATATAAAAAGGAAATATACAGTAAAATTTGTGTTTTCTCAAAAATTACAATCAAACATAACTAAATTATCAATATATTCTCCTAAAATATTCTAAGAAAATGCAAACAAACAATTCTCCAGGAGTATTATTATTGTAAAATTTTTGCCATTTCAAATTATAACATCAATCAAAATTATATATAATCTTTAAATAATTATTTTGATATGTCATTTAATTATTTTTAGCACCATAAAAATAACGTATAACAATATAAAATTTGATGTGATAATAGTATTGATTTAACAGAAAATTATAAGAAAATATATTTATAGTAAAATTTATTCTTTAAATATAACTAAGTATAAATTCATTTTAAACGTATTCTCTAATTCCACTCTAAAAAAATTCTGAAATCATGTCAAGATCTCTTTGTTAGTTGGAGGAAGAATCTGCACGAATTGAATATTTTGAGGAACTTATCGAGACAGAATAAAAAACATAACCATTTTTTTTCTTAAATCAATCTCCCCTTGTATGTATATTCAGACGGCTCTATATATACACAAATATCATGTACTTCTTTATCACGAATTTTTGGTGTTTGAGGTGTTAAAACTTTAAATCACGTCACTCCTGATTTGATTTCCTCGTTCCTATTACAATTGCTAGCACTTCTGCTCTGCTTATTTCCTGATTCTTTTGTTTATCGATGGCAAACGATTCCATCCAACTCAACCTATTTCGACAAGTCGAATTTGATATTTACCTCGAATTTGTTATAACTTATCTATACTTTGGCCTAAGGCTAAATCCTCATATCATTTTAATTATTTTTTGTATTATTAGTATAATATATATGTGTATATTATTGTATATTATTATTGTTGTATTATATTTGATGAGTCTGTTTATTAGAGTTTACGGTGTTTATTATTAATTAAGAAATATTATAATTTATAATTTGAAATTGAGTTTAATGTGGCTATAACTCAACTGAAGATTCATACTTAATCGAGGCAATATCAAAGTAAAAAAATCAAGTTCGTCGACTTCAAGCTAATTGAATTAAAGCTCAATGTGTAAAGTTTGAGTTTAAGGCGGAGTCTGAAAAAAATTTTCAAATTCAACTCAAATATATCTTAATGCAACACATTTCAAATTTCTCTTTTCCAAGATGATTTATTTGTGCGCATGCAACGAAGTGATAGAACAAACTATGCAATAAGAATATCAGAATTTTGTAAGATATAGAGAGGGCATTGAGAAAAGAAGGCAAATCATTCGTCACAGTTTTATGTACAATATGTTAAGAACAAGGATCCTAAGGGAATTACCCGTTAGATGCAACATATAGTTCTGGTTACAAAGATCATTTTCCAATTTTCATAAACTATCCTTTTTACCCGCACTAAAACAAATATGATCTTTAGTGGCATCAACATAATAAGATACTGGCACAAAAAATTAAGATAATAATAATCGTAAAAGAATGCTACTATTGTATAATATTTGGTGGCATTTGGTTATAAACGATAAATAAATTAGTGACATCTAATTGAAAATGTCAAGATACATTTATTTTAAAAACATTTAACTAGTGCACTAATTTTTTCTAAAAAAATGCCACTGATTAATATGTAGATATGGTATCATTTTACAAAGATGTCATAAAGTATTTAGTGGTATTTTCTAGTATAATGACACATAACAGTAATATAGTGTTAGTCTTAGAAAAATGCTACTATAATAAAATATTTAGTGGCACTTAATTATTGAATGACATAAAATAGTAGCATTTGATTAAAAATACCAACAAAAATATATTTTACAAGCATTTAGCTAGTACCACTAATTTTTCTTAGAAAATGCTATTTATGGTGTCATTCAGGAAAAAATGTCACGAAATATTTTAGTGGCACTAATTTAATGACATCCTATAGTGTAGTGATACATAAGATGAATATAGTGATAATTATAGAAAAACGCCATTATATTATAATATTTAGTGGCATTTGATTAATAAATGACAAATAAAAATGATGTCATTTGATTGAGAATACCAACATAAATGTATTTCAAGGGCATTCAACCAATGCCACTAGTTTTATTTAAAAAAATTTAATGTTAATTAATTAATTATGATGTCATTGAAAAAGATGCCACAATAGCTAATCAGTATATTAATGGTATTTTATAGTATAGTGATAGTAGTAAAAAAATATCACTATAATATAATACTTAGTGTAAATTGAGTAATAGATATTGTAAAAATATAGTGGCATTTTATTGAAACAATTAAAGGCGTTTAACTAGTATCAATACCTTTTTTTGAAAAATAAAAAATAAGTCACTCATAATTTAATCATGATGCAATATAAAAAAAATATTGCTAATTAGATAAACAATAAACAGGTATATCAATAACTATAAAATTTATAAATTTATATATATATATATATTTATATAATCATTAATGTATTGATGCCCTATTTGAATTAAGAAAAAAATTAGTGTATTTCATATAATAAATTTGAGCGCATTCCTATATCTAAATAATTGAGTAAATGTACTTTCAAACTAAGCTCACATTCTTGCAAACAAATGATTGTATGTTTGAATCTTATAAAGATCAATGGAGCCATATTGGATTCTCACAATTAGGGAGTGGGGATATGTTAAGATATACATGGGAGTTGGGATAGGTTAAAATATATATCTACAAAAATTTTTGTGATATTTAGTATGCCATTAATGTATTATTTTGCGGCATGCTAACATGTCATTTAAAGAATATTTTAGTGACATTTTAATATATCATTTGCTATATTTTTTGCAGTATGTTAATATGTCATTAAAAAAAATCATGGCATTTTAACATGTCATTTATTTCATTTTTATAATATGCTATAATGTCATTTAAGAGATTTTTTATGGCATTTTAATATGTCACTATATGCAATTTTTTTGGCATGTAAGCATGTCATTTAATGTACTTTGTGTGACATTTTAACATGTTATTTAATCCGTTTCTTATTGCATTTTATTAATGCCACAAAAAGAATAAAATAGTGATATTCATACCTTTAGCTACGCCTACCTAAATGACACTTCTTAAAAATGCCATTATATGCAAAAATGTCACTATAATTCTATTTAAAAATTATTTTTTAATGCCACTAATATACAATTTTCTTTTATTGCCGATAAACATTTCGGGGCGTGTTGTGTTTTTGTATGTCTTTAGATGGTTGAATATTTTCTATTATATTTCTTAATCCTTTTTTTTAGATCAAATTGATTTGGATCGTCCAATAGATCTAGTAAGAGTCGCCCTATCTAGGATCCATCTACTTGGGTTGTTGTGCTGTCTCAACTAAATTGGATTTCAAATTATAGTATTGAAGTCCAGTTAAAATTAATTAGGATTTTCAGAGATATCAATAAAGGAGAATTTGAGTAGAAGCATAACAAACAAAATGTGTGTTTGCCATTATATTTGATTGAGGTTATTTATGATAGGTTGATGAGGCAGATCAAATACAATAATATTATACGAGGTATTTAGGTAGTGTCACGTGTTCTTATGGTTCACTCAATATGTCCAACATTACTCAAGAAAAAGAAAAGAGAAAGAGTTGGTATCAACTATTAATGGTGAGGGCACCCTAATCCTTATGCTTATCTACCCAAATCACAAATGCATACCATAATTTCACTTGTGAAGCATATATGAAGCACACAAATAAATATCTTGGAAGAATTCTAACATCCGGAAAGGCTATTTGGTACTATTGACAAGCCAACTTTTGTACGGTTGTCAAAATTACAAAAAGGAACAAAACTGGACAGAAAAATTTAGTCAAAGAATTGGATGTTTTACTGCAGTAAATTAAGGATCATCCATTAGTGAAATATTTCCATCACACCAAGCAAGAAAACTGAGGAGGAGAGAATAAAGGGGAATGTGTTCACCTTTGGATCAGGGGATTGTCCACGTCTGGCGCTCTTCATTTCCCTCAAGGAACACCATTTAAAGAGGCTTCTCATTTCCATGAAGATTACAGTTCTGTAAATCAGGGAGGAAGGCATAGATGATCCAAGTCAGTTTGGACTTTGGACAAACGTTGTCTGGGGCTCAGCCCTGGAACACCTGAACTTCCATTGTCTTCTGAGGAGAAGACCATTAGCCGTACTCCCACGATTTACATTTTACGTACTTGAAATAAAAAAAAAATCCCCAAAATGAAGAAGCTTTCAATCAGTTGGTTTCTTCTCTTCTTCATGTCTGCTGCATTGATCCCCACCCTGATGGCGGATTCTGATGATGAGTGGTGGCGAAAACGAGCTACCTTGGCCAGAGAGCGCATCCTCAAAGCCTACAATCCAAATCCAGAAGCAGTCATCAGCGAATTCAACAAAAATGCCCGAGAGTAAGTATCAACCTCCAGATTCCTGCCAGGCCCCGGAAACTTTGTCCATCATGAATTTTGTGATTTAGGATTATTTTTCCAGGCTCCTGTGATTTTCTCAGATCTTCGTAATTCGTCCTGGAATCTTAATGATTTGTTTTCTGATTTCTCTGATTTTGCATTATATCACCAGGGCCCTGGAACATTCCCTAGCCGTAAGCAACAGCACCAGGAGGAAATTGGGAAAGAAATACTATGGTCCATGCGTCGCCACCAACCCCATTGACAAGTGCTGGAGGTGCGACCCAAACTGGGCCAAGAACCGCCAGAGGTATGCTGATTGCGCCCGAGGATTTGGCGTAAATGCCATAGGCGGAAAGTATGGCCCTATCTATGTGGTGACGGACTCGTCGGACAACGACATGGTTAACCCAAAACCTGGGACCTTGCGTCACGCGGTGATCCAGTCGGGCCCCCTCTGGATCATCTTCGCCAGGAGCATGAATATAAGGCTAAACGAGGAGCTGATCATGACATGCGACAAGACCATCGACGGGCGTGGAGCGATGGTACAGATAATGGGAGGAGCCGGCATCACCATCCAGTATGTTCACAACGTCATCATTTCAAATATAAAAATAAAGAACATAGTGGCGTCCCCTGGTGGCATGATCAGGGACTCCCTCGACCATTTCGGGTTCAGAACCGCCGCAGATGGGGATGCCATTAGCATTTACGGGTCTCACGACATATGGATTGATCATCTTTCCATGTCCCAAGGCGTGGATGGCCTCATTGATGCTGTCATGGGTTCTACAGCCATTACAATATCCAACTGCCACTTTGTTCGTCATGATAAGGTAAAAAAACTTATGCTGCCTCCTTCCAGACAACGTCAAATGAATGTTCTTCAAGAGATTCATGGAAAATTTTATTTGTATAGGTCCTACTCTTTGGTGGGAGGAATGGCGATGAGATTGATTCTAAAATGCAAATAACTGTCGCATTCAATCATTTTGGCAAGAAATTGGTGCAGAGGATGCCCAGGTGCCGACGGGGATTCTTCCACCTGGTCAACAATGACTATACTCACTGGGAAATGTATGCCATTGGTGGTAGCCACCACGCCACCATCATAAGCCAGGGGAACCGATACATAGCACCTCCTCTTCCTGATAAAAAACAGGTCAAACAAACAAGTACAAATAGTTTAATAGCAGCTATATATTAATACGACAGATCTTTTCACAAGCTTTTTGGGGATGACATGTGCAGGTGACCCATAGGGAAGCCGATGCCCCAGAGTCGGAATGGAGGAAATGGACATGGGTAACAGACCATGATGTCTTCCTGGGAGGAGCCTATTTCATCCCGTCAGGCGATCCAAATGGAGCAGCCACATATGCTGCTCTGGAGAAAATTAGACCTGCTCCAGGTGAACAAGTTTCCCAACTGACCAAATTCACAGGGGCCATTGCATGCAAGGAGGGGTTACCGTGCTGATTAAAATTTCCAGGATCATGCTAGGGCAAGATATTAAACAAAATGTACATTTAATAATTAGATCTTTTATGTATTTGATAACAGTACATGAATGAAAATACATAAGAGTTTGATCTTCTACAAACAATCATGTTTGAGATCTATTGATAAGTTTTCTGAGTCTTCTGACTGTTTATCACAATAAATGAACTCCACTATATGCATCAGCACTGTCAGATTCATCAGCTGAGTCTACATTTGTGGTCTATGGGTTCTTATAACCACTGATTTCATCAGTATACCGTTTCTTGTCTACCCGGGCTTTTGCTTCGTATGGAGCTTTCCTTGGCTGCAGAATTAATAACACCAGCATTATCAGGAACAATGTCGTCAGTCTATGAAAAAAGAATATATTAAATGCACTTGATTAATACCTGTCATCTTATTCGATCTTCTGCCAAGTACTTTGCCAAACTCTGTCAACGAAATTCCTGGATTACTCTTCTTCACATTCTGCATTTTTTTAAAAAGAAAAAGAAAAATAAAAAATAAAAAATTAGTGTAAATTTTGTCAACGACATCTGAAATCAACTGATGGGCGTCTCAAATAGAGGAAATCCACAGAGGAGCAGATGCAATTCAGGAATAACAAGACAGATGATATGGCACGAGATCTAGAGATGCTCGAACCAGTTGTACATATTAAAGAATACAAACTTCTCTCAGTTTAGGAGAAGAACCTGAAGGCACTAATTGCCCCCTTTGATGCGTTGGGATCCTTTTTCTTCTTATGTTTTTTTCATTTTTTGACCCCTTGTCAGCATCTTTAGTTTTTTGTCGTACTTGCTGATGCCTCGAAAGCAGATGGCTCTTTCTTGGATTTCTTTTTCATCAGTGCCTATCACCATCCAATCATGTTGGCTCAATCCATAATATTGAAATTGAAAGCGAAGAATGAGAAGTAGAAACAGAATTGTTACGTCTTTCTCCTCTCCACTATCGCCGGCGTCAGATTCTCCTTCCCGAGAATCATCAGTGGGGGGAGCCTCCATCATCTTTGTTAGCAACAAAATCCTCATCCTGCATATGACAAAACAGACCATAAACTGAGTTTCAGCATGAACTAATAAGATGTATTCACTGCAACGCTCTTTGCAACTATCAAGAAGAATAAGCTAAGATCACATCCTCGTCACTCTCATCTCCAATAGCTTCATTCTTGTTTCTCTCAAGATGTGGGTCAACAGCACCATCAGCATCACACTGCAGAACAGCCGCAACTCCTGTAGCAGTCTGAACAGTCCCCAAGTTCACGATCTTCAGACCTTTCTCACTGCAGTACATACCACTTCTGTCAGAACACACTTCACATACAAACTTGAAGCTTGCTTAGGTCTTATAACAAGAAAATAAGAAAAAAAATAAATGGCTACAGAGATGTACTGACTTGACAAACTCAAAGAGATTATGGTACTCATTTCTCTGGATATTTCGGAAAAGGTGCTGCTGCTCAGTCTTAAGTCTGATGAGAAGATCAAAGTAATGCATGTTTGAGCCTCCAGCAGTATGCCTCTCAAACTCCACACAGTCGATCTGAATTAAAAGCAAATACAATAAATTATCAGGTGCCCTTGCAAGCATCTGCACATAATACACAAAACTAAATCCCAAGCATAACTTGATACTGTATATCCTCGTGGAGAATTAGAGTGGGTAGTTTGGGTAAAAAGAAAAAGCTCTTTTCAGGTGGATAAAGAATTCCATCTTCAGCTTTATGTGATGACTTCACAGCATAAACATCTCAACTACTACGAAACTTTCCTGGTTTAGTGACTTTGGCACCAAATAAGCCACGCATAATTGTAATAAAGATCTCGTGGATAAGCCTCTGATATTTGAACAAAAGATCACGTCAAAGACCAAGTGCACTTGAAAGTAATATCATCTTTTCCTCAGCTTAAACAGGAGGCACCAACATAGAGGAGGATCTACTACAAATGGGGAATAGCAATTGCAGCACTGCTGAAGAAATGGTACAGACTACCTACTTTATCAGGACAAGTATCAATCTAGCAGATAGAGGCTCGCATCTCTTTTGAATCAAATAGTCAAGGCCAAACTAGTCAATCAGCACAAGAGATTATTACCTCATGCTCTAGCTGAAGCTTGTCCTTATACTTTGCATTGTAAAGGTGTTCACTGTGTCAATCACAGCATCCGTCTCAAACTGCAGCAGTACCCCCAAAAATTCCCAGAAAATGAGTAGAATGAATCCTCACATTTTTAGCATTTGATGTTAAAAAGTTTAACGCATCACCGGCATCACAATATGTGGATCTAAAGTTTGGCCCTTTCGAATTGGTGGATCAAGTGTAACGACGAGAAGGGTATGTGGTTGGTTAGACTGCAGAAGCAAAGGTGATCAAGAATAACCATGATGCAATCAAATGGGTGCTCTCGTGCTATTCAAGACAAAAATAAAAAGGGAAAACGACAGCAATGGATACAAGAGATTTTCGAAGATATTTGTATAGTAGTACATTCAGACAGACTTCAATAGAGGAACCTTAGGCAACCAAAACACAAGAACAACACTGTTGTACTGAAGTTTGAAGTCATTAGCTTGTCCTTGCAGACGCAAAAATGAGAGATGAAGTTCAACACTGTATCGTCCCCTGAAAGAAATATCTATGTCAGACACCCTGTACTGTAGAAGAGTAACTGACACAGGATCTAGAACTTATAATAAACAGCTCTGAATAACTTACCCAGGAGTGAGCATGGCAATTCCATCAAAAGTAACAACAGCTTCTTCACTGCCAGCGCCAACATCTGCCATTGAGACAATCTTGTCTCGGAACGCCTACATGGAGAGTAGTACGTTTCGTAATACCCAAAAACAATTGAACTTCAACTTAAACATATCAGCATCAAGATTCAGTCCAAAGGAATTACCTGAGCAGGAGGTACACTTTCATCACCGACAAATTGAGTGTTTGAATGGGGGATGTGAAAACTTATTTCCATTAATGAATCTTTCTGTAGAGCGAGTTAAAATTCAATAAATATGTTAGCAATTAAAGTACAAAAAGGCCACTTATGGTTGACATTGAATCATATATACATAATAGACCTCTGTAAGGATCACAAGGCATGCAACACTTCAAATACCTTCAAAACCATGAAAGACATGTAAAGTAAATACCTCATTGGCGCCTGTTGTGTCATCTACATGGAATCCCAACATTACATCATTTTTTTCTTGAAGTTGGGTCGGTGCTGTGTGCAAAATCTGCTAGAGATATCTCAAATGCTTGCTTACCACCCACAAGAAAAGTAAGTGTATTCCCTGAGAAACCGAGGGACACATGCATATGAACATGAAGTGATTGTATCTTAACAAAACATATAGAGGCAGAATAAGGTTAAATCAACTTCCCCGGTTTAATGAGTCAAGCCCCTCTTCAGATCTACACTGTTATAAGCTCTGTCTTTTCTGTCAACAAGGGCGATGCCAAACCAATTAACTGTCTGACTTGTGCTCAGTGCTAGAAATCAGATCTCTCTAAAGAAGGACCAAAGGGACGATATTGAAATAAAATGCTTTTTTGGAACAGCCAGGGGAGACGTGCCAAGAACAGGCATATAGTGTGGATGGCTCTAAGTTCAAGACTCCGCACAGGCGTGCAAAGATCTGTAGTTAGGAAGTAAGGAATAAAAGGTAGTCTCTATCAAGAAAGAGACCAAAGAAGATGCTTACCATAGCATATAGAAAGACTCTTTTGATCCTTGGGTGCTCCCAAGTAAGTTGAGGTCTTTCGGAAAGGTAGCTCGTTCAGTTAGCTGGATTCTACAATTCGTAGCAAAAACAAATTAAAAACGTTTTTCTTCAAAGAAAATAAAAAGCTCAAAACTTTTACATCTTCATATGGCATCATTTTCACTCATAACTTCTCCAAGAATGTCCTTTACTTACAAGAATATTTCATATTTCATTATCATCAACTTTTCCTCAATGTACACCTGCGTTGTCTGGGTTCTAAGCTGCCAAATGGCCCTTGTCATAAGCTACTTCACATTAATCCAGCATATTTTCATCTGGGGCAGAGTTGCCCTATGTATATCTTTTCCTTTTGGCATATGGAGCAATACCTCCCAATATCTCCACCACTGCGTACAAAGTTTTTGTCGAATCTCTAGCCCCAACACCGGCTTTTTACATAGTCATCATATTTGTCACCATATCTGCCTACGACGAGATTCTGATGAGATTCTTCCCAGTGTACCATGGAATGATACAGTGGATAAGATATGAGGGCCTGCCTGATCGAGGATCCTAAATACTGCAACATGGTGAGACAAAGATGCATAAGACCAAACAAATCCTCTGCATCAGAATCAAAGATAGCATTTTCCTATGTAAATTTTGGTTGTTTGTTGAGGAAAAAAATGTGGGATTCTGAAGTTTGTTGGGGCTGATTCTATTCTGCAAGGTCTGCACAGAGAGTATAATTCAGATGTACCATATCTTGTTCCAGTTACTTCTTGTCCCCATTAGTTGTAAATTTTGACATTCAATTATACCTTGTACAATTCAATATATATTTTTTCATAATCAAAGAGGAGAATATGTTGTAATTATGGAATAAGCAATGTGAGAGAGATTAAAGCTTGGCTATTTATACTTTTACAGAATGATATTGTGTTCGGTGCAGTAGTTTTTTGGTGAGACAAATTACTGATTTTGTCGATCTTTCAGTAGAATAACTTAGCAAATTTAGGAATTTTTATATATATGTAGAAGGTTATGTGTAAATATATTAGGATTATGTTGAGAATATGTCTGGAAGAGGTACAGATAATTTTCTACCACTTGGTGGGATTAAATTTTTTGGTCGAAAGGTATAAATAGAGGCTAGGAAACTTGAAATAAAATCTTACATCAAATCTCTGATATGTAAATTTTTTTCTTTGCTAAAGGTTAGTTATCACTTTCCTGCCATTTCTTTACAAGTATAATACAACCATGACTCGGAGAGATTCTTTTATACATTCTGATTTTCTTATATTTACTTTGACATAATCAAGGATCATCTGTAAAGGAATTGGCTGAATAATTCAGCAGGCTATTTATTAAAAAGTGGACAAATAAGATTGCGTAATGGACTAATGATTTTGATTGTTTGAGAATAGCTCTAATATTTGTTAGTTAAACAGTGGAATACACAAATTTGATAGAGAAGAGTCATACTGAGTGCTTCATATGTTGCTGCAAAATGTACTTTCATTTTTCTTCGTTAAAATATCAAATTATCATCTCATTAACAGTTATAATCATAACATAATCATACTTCATATGTTGCTGCAAAATGTGCTTTCATTTTTCTTCGTTAAAAGATTAAATTATCATCTCATTTTACAGTGATAATAGTAATACAACCAAACTTGTTATGTACTTAGGTTTTTTTCCCTCTTGATTTCATGACAGTAAGGCAAAGAAAAACTAGAGATGAAAATTTGGCTATTTGATACTATTAACGAGCCAACTTCTATACGATGTCAAAATTATAAAAATAAAAGTGGACACAAGAATATAGTCAAATATTTGGACGTTCTACTGCAGTAAATTGAAAATCATTCATTAGTAAACTATTTTTATACCACCAAGCAGGAAAACTGAGGGGGAGAGAATAAAGGGGAATGTGTGCACCTTTGGATCAGGAGATTGCCCACGTCTGGGGCTCGTCATTTCCCTCAAGGAACACTATTTTAAGAGGCTTCTCATTTTCATGTAGAATACAGTTCTGTAAATCTGGGAGGTAGGCACAAATGATCTAAGCCAATTTGGACTTTGGAAAAACGTTGTCTGGGGTTCGGCCCTGGAACATCTGAATTTCCATTGTCTTCTAAGGAGGAGACCCATTAGCCTCACTTCCACAATTTACATTTTTAAAAACTCAAGATTCACAGGTTCAAACAAACCACCCTGAAAATGGAGAAGCTTTCATTCAATTGGTGTGTTCTCTTTTTCACATTTGCTGCATTGATCCCCACCATGATGGCAGATTCTGACGATCTCTGGTGGCAAAAACGAGCTACCTTGGCCAGAGAGCGCCTCCTCAAAGCCTATAAGCCAAATCCAGAAGCAGTCATCAGCGAATTCAACAAGAAAACCAGGGAGTAAGTCTCTTTAATTCCAAGCCCTGGAATTTTGTCCATCCTGAATTTTGTGATGTAATATTATCTTTCCAGGGCCCTGTGATTTTTAATTCTTTTCCCTTATCTTTGTAATTGGTCCTGGAATCTTGATGATTTGTTTTCTGATTTTGTTTTATGTTTCTAGAGCCTTGGAACATTCCCTGGCCATAAGCAACAGCACCAGAAGGAATTTGGGAAGGAAATACTATGGTCCATGCATTGCCACCAACCCCATTGACAAGTGCTGGAGGTGCGACCCAAACTGGGCCAAGAACCGCCAGAAGTACGCTGATTGCGCCCAAGGATTTGGCGCCAATGCCATAGGCGGAAAGTATGGCCCTATCTATGTGGTGACCGACCCATCAGACAATGACATGGTTAACCCAAAGCCAGGGACACTCCGTCATGCTGTGATCCAGTCAGGTCCCCTCTGGATCATTTTCGCCCAGAGCATGGTTATAAGGCTAAACCAAGAGCTGATCATGACGAGCAACAAGACCATCGATGGGCGTGGAGTGATGGTCCACATAATGGGAGGCGCTGGTATCACCATCCAGTATGTCCACAACATCATCATTTCAAATATAAAAATAAAAAACTTAGCAGCCTCCCCTGGCGGCATGATCAGGGACTCCGTCAACCATTTTGGGTTCAGAACCCGTGCAGATGGAGATGGCGTTAGTATTTATGGGTCTCACGACATATGGATTGATCATCTTTCCATGTCCCAAGGCGTGGATGGCCTCATTGATGCTGTCATGGGTTCTACAGCCATAACAATATCCAACTGCCACTTTGTCCGTCACAACAAGGTAAAAACTTATGCTGACTCCTTCCAGACAACCTCAAATAAAAGTTCTTCCAAGAGATTCATGGAAAATTTTACCCGTACAGACCATGCTCTTTGGTGGGAGGAATACGGATGTGATTGATTCTATAATGCAAGTGACTGTTGCATTCAATCATTTTGGGAAGAAATTGGTGCAAAGGATGCCCAGGTGCCGACGGGGATTCTTCCACCTGGTCAACAATGACTACACTCACTGGGAAATGTATGCCATAGGTGGTAGCCACAATGCCACCATCATAAGCCAGGGGAACCGATACATAGCACCTCCTATCCCCGGTGCAAAACAGGTCAAACAAATAAGTACAACCAATTTAAAAACTACCAAATTATTAGCATGACAGAACTTTTCACAAGCTTTTTTCGGGATTGGATGTCCAGGTGACCCATAGGGAAGCCGACTCCCCAGAGTCGGAATGGCGGAAATGGACATGGGTAACAGACCATGATGTCTTCTTGGAAGGAGCCTATTTCATTCCATCAGGCGATCCTAATGGAGCGGCCACATATGCTGCCCTGGAGAAAATTAAACCAGCTCCAGGTGAACACGTTTCCCTACTGACCAAATTCGCGGGGGCCATTGCATGCAAGGAGGGGTTACCTTGCTAGCGACAATTTTGGGGATCATGCTTAGGCAGGATATTGAGCAAAATGTATTTGTAATAAATAGATCTTTTGTGTAATTGGTAACAGTACATGAATGAAATAGATAAGCATTAGATCTTTCTACAAACAGTCTTGTGCTATGAGTATCTCCTAATAAGCATTCTGAGTCTTCTGACAGTTTATTACAATACATAAACCACACTCCGCCTAGGCACTGTCAGATTCATCTGCTGAGTCTACATTTGTGGTCTGTGGGTTCTTATAACCACTGATCTCATCAGTATACCGTTTCTTGTCCGCCCGGGCTTTTGCTTCGTATGGAGCTTTTTCCTCAGCTGCAGAATTAATAACACCAGCATTATCAGCAAAAATGTCTGTCATTCTACAAAAATGCACATACAAAGTGCTGACTGATACCTGTCATCTTATTCCATCTTTCACCAAGTACTTTGCCGACCTCTGTGAACGAAATTCCTGGATTACTCTTCTTCACATTCTGCATTATAAAAAAAAATATAAAATGAGAGAGAGAGAGAGAGAGAGAGAGAGAGAGAGAGAGAGAGAGTGTTAGCAGAAATTTTGTCAAGGACATCTCAAATCAACTGATAGGTGCCTCAAACAGAGGTAATCCATACAGGAGTAGGTGCAATTCAGGAATAACGTGACAGAGATAACATGGCATGAGATCTAGAAATGCTTAAACCAGTTGTATATATTAAAGAATACGAACCTCTCTTTCAGTTTGGGAGAAGAACATGAAGGCACTAATCGCCCTCTTTGGCGCATTTGGATCCTTTTTCTTCTTCTGTTTTTTCTTCTTAGACCCATCATCGTCACCATCTTTAGTTTTTTGTCTACTTGATGCTGCCTTGAAAGCAGACGGCTCTTTCTTTGGTTTCTTTTTCATCGGTGCCTAGATCATCATCCATTGATGTTGGTGGGTCAATGTATAATATTGAAACTGAAAGTGAAAATTGAGAAGTAGAAGCCGAATTCTCACCTCTTTCTCCTCACCACTGTCACTGGCATCAGATTCTCCTTCCCCAGAATCATCAGTGGGGGAGCCTCCATCATCTTTGTCAACAACAAAATCCTCATCCTGCATAGATTAAAAAACAGACCATAAACTGAGTTTCAGTTTGAACTAATAAGATGTATTCACTGCAATGTATAATTGCAGTAAGTAGCTGCTCTTAGCAACTATTAAGAAGAAGCAGTTAAAATCACCTCCTCGTCACTCTCATCTCCAATAGCTTCATTCTTGATTCTCTCAAGATGTGGGTCAACAGCATCATCAATATCACGCTGCAGAACAGCTGTAACTCCTTCTGCAGTCTGAACAGTCCCCAAATTCATGATCTTTAGACCTTTTTCACTGCAATAACATAACATTTCTGTCAGAGCACACGTCATACACAAACTTGAAGCTCGCTTAGGTCCTATAACAAGAAAATAAGAAAATATAGCAGGCAACAGAAATGTACTGACTTGACAAATTCAAAGAGATTATGGTACTCATTTCTCTGGATATTTCGGAAAAGGTGCTCCTGCTCAGTCTTAAGTCTGATGAGAAGATCAAAGTAATGCATGTTTGAGCCTCCAGCAGTATGCCTCTCAAACTCCACATAGTCAATCTAAATTTGGAAAACAAAAACAATAATTATCAGGTGCCATCACGAGCATCTGCACATAACATATAAAGCTGAATTCCAAGCATAACTTGATAGTATACCTCCTCGTGGAGAATTAGAGTTGGTGGTTTGGGTAAAAAGAAAAAGCTTTTTTCAAGTGGATAAAGAACTCCATCTTCAGCTTTAAGTGATGACTTCACAGCATAACCATCTTGACTACTACGGAACTTTCCTGGTTTAGTGACTTTGGCACCAGATAAGCCACGCAGGATTGTAATAAACATCTCATGGATGAGTCCCTGACATTTGAACAAAAAAATCACGTTAAGACTAAAGTACATTTGAAAGTAATATCCTCTCTTCCTCAGCTTAAATAGGAGGCACCGACATAGTGGAGGAAACACTAAAAATAGGGAATAGCATGATAGCAATTGCAGCACTGCTGAAGAAATGGTCCAGACTACCTACTTCATTAAGACTGGTAGCAATCTAGCATATAGAGAATAGCAATTCTTTTGATCAAATGGTCAATGCTAAACTAGTCAATCAGCATTCCAGTAGGTTAGCAACACGAGATTATTACCTTATACTCTGGCTGAAGCTTGTCCTTATACTTGGTGTTGTAGAGGTCTTCACTCATCGATAAGGTGGTGTCTATCACAGCATCTGTCTCAAACTGCAGCAGGACCCCAAAAATCCCAGAAAATAATTATAATGAATCCTCACACTTTAGCATTTGATGTTCAAAAATTTATCACATTACCTGCATCACTATATGTGGGTATAAAGTTTGACCTTTCCTAATTGGTGGATCAAGTGTAACAACGACAAAGGTATGCGGTTGGTTAGACTGCAGAAGCAAAGATGATTAAGAACAACCATGATGCAATCAAAAGGGTGCTCTTCATGCA
>JACGDI010000077.1:24271-39161 GCA_014898725.1 Jacaranda copaia
CAGAGCAATAGATACAGGAGATTTTTCAAGATATATGTATGGAAGTCGATTCAGACAGACTTCAACAAATAGAACTTTTAAAGAACCTTAGGCAACCAAAAAACACGAACAACACTGCTGTATTGAATTTTGAAGTCATTAGCTTGTCCTTGCAGACGCAAAAATGAGAGATGAAGTTCGACACTGTACCGTCCCCTGAAAGAAATATCTATGTCAGACATCCTGTACTGCAGAAGAGTAATTGACATAGCATCTAACTTAGAACAACTAGCTTTGAGTAGCCTACCTAGGAGTGAGTATGGCAATTCCATCAAAAGTAACAACAGCTTCTTCACCACCAGCACCAACATCTGCCATTGAGACAATCTTGTCTCGGAACACCTACACAGAGAGTACATTTCATATCGCTCAAAAATCAATTGAATGAAAACTAAACATATCAGCATCAAGATTAAATGAAAAAGAATTACCTGAGCAGAAGGAACACTTTCATCCCCGACAAATTGAGTGTTTGAATTGGGGATGTGAAAACTTATTTCCATTAATGAATCTTTCTGCAGAACAAGGGTAAATTTAAAAAATATGGTAAGAATTAAGGGAAAAAAGGGGCCACGTATGGTTGACATTGAATCTTATACATAATAGACCTCTGTAAGGATCACAAGAGATGCAACATGTCAAATACCTTCAAAACCATGAAAGACACGAAGAGCATAAAGCAAGTACCTCATTGGCGCCAGTTGTGTCATCTACATGGAATTCCAACATCACATCATTTTTTCCTTGAAGTTGGGTCTGCGCAACATCCGCTAGAGATATCTCAAATGCTTGCTTACCACCCACAAGAAAAGTAAGTGTATTCCCTGAGAAACAAAGAAGAGACATACGAATATGAACATGAAGAGATTGCATTTATCAGAAAATGTAGAGGCAGAATGAGGTCAATAATACTGTAGGGGGTCGGGGGTGTAGTGTAAAAGAAAGAAAGAGAGAAAGGAAGACTATGCAGCCACCATGGATAGTTGTAATGGAGCTTCAAAGTAACATCTGATTCTCAGTTATAATAACAGACATATCAGCACTGTCTAACCATAAGTAGCGAAAGCAAAGATGAAAGTTTGGACAAGCCATTTTTTTTCAAATGTAACCATCAGTACCAATATATCATGACAAATAAGCACGAGGGATACAAAGAGTAGTAAAAATGTAATAAAAAAAGGGAAAATCATATTAATAAGTATAAATATACCATTTAAATCAACTTCACCCCAGTTTTTTCCACTAACGGAAAGCTGCTTCTCATCTGGTGTTGTCCCAAAATTGGACTGGAAAAATGTAGTCAGACTGACAACATCCTGCATAACAAGCATCCATGAAATATATGAGATTAAGTGATTTTTAACAATGGAACTTCAGAGAATGCATGAAAGATTTGATGGGATGATATGAGGAGTCTAACTAGACTGATTTCAAATTACATTCTTAGTTGAACACATACAACAATATTTCTGTTCTATGTTTGTATTTTCACTTCTAGGAAGTCCAATCCAATAAACAACTTATAAATACACTCAAACTAAGCTTCTTAATCAAGAACCTTAACTAAAAAACAATGATGGAATTATGAATTAGATGATCTCAAGAATTCAGTAAATATAAGAAAATAGTCAAAAGATATGTGTTCACCTGATCTCGGAAACCAGTGAATTTGTAGTTAAGCCCATCTTTGGTTCGAACTCCCAGTTGATTAGATCGAGGAACTTTCATCCAGGTGAGGCCAAGCAAATCAGATTTATCAACTTCCACAGCTTTGCCACCTCCTTGTTTCTTCCATACTATCCCACCTGAATGAACTTTAAGTTGCCCTGGATTCTACAATTTGTAGCAAAAACAAACTTAAGTTGTTTTTCTTCAAAGAAGATAAAAGCTCAAACTTTTATATCCACCAGATTTGATCAATCTATTATTCTTAGATGCATGTACGCCTCATAAATAAAACCTTCAAGGAAGCAGAAATCAACCCCTTTTTTCCTCTCATCTTCTTTTCTTTCTCTTGTTTTGTTTTCTCTAGGAAAATAAAAACGAAATTAAAAGTTCTGCAGTCCACCATAAAACCTTGAAACTTTGATTTTGCAGAAAAATCAAGTCTAGCAATTCGAATTTTTCATTTTCTTAAAAGCTCCCATTTTTAGGACTCCCAATCTAGCTGTAATGAACTTGACAACCCCACCCTTGGGAAAAAAAATAAAACCCAAAAAAAATCATGTACAAATTTGAAACTCCAAATCAGGAAGCGCAAAAAGAATGAATTTCTTATCATGACGCTGAATTACAAACTGCATTCGACACAGAAAACCCTAGAAAAGCGTAAAAATGAAGACTAACATTGACAAACCGGAAAACAAATCAGCGATTCCAATGCAAACATCACAAACGACAGCAATAATTAGGGTTAGGGTTTAAAACAGCAAAAGATATTTATTATATTTAAAAAAAACAAAAAACAACGCAAAGCATCCTGAAAAAGAAGAAAGTTGAGAATAAAAATAAATAAGTAAAAGTAAAATATTGAACTTACAGTTCCTCCACGGCCGCCGAGAGAAATGCTGTTGAACAAGTGACCATCCGCCATCGCAGCAATTAAGTAAAACTGTACAGAGCGGAGCAGCAGCAGGATTATAGAGAGAGAGCAGGGTGCGCACTGCGCTAATTATCAGTGTGGCGCGAAATGGGAAAAATATCGAGTGTGAGTCGGTTCATGGTTTAATAATGCAACTGCTAAGGGAAGGGCAATAGACAGTCACGTGGTTTCTTTTCATTGGGCCGATTTGCCAATCAGCCCAATTGATTGGACTCTGCCAAGAATTTTTCATGTCAGTGTCCAAGATTGGATCATGGGCCCATTCTTATGGGTCACCCAAACAGAAATTTCAGATTGGTCCAATTTGTCTGTTTGATGTATTTCTCTTAGTCTTGGGCTGGATCTTGGAAAAATTTGAACTGGGCCCAAATCATCATGATATTATCCAGGGTTTCTGTTTTGGACAGAAAATCCTTGAAGACCTTTGTATAGAAATTGATGAATCAACATTTTGGGAGTTAAAATTAAGTTTGTAAGGGATTAATGGTAATCTTTTACTTCATCAAAGCAATAATAATGAACATAGTTTCACAAATACGAGAAGTACGCCATGCTAATGTGTCTTGGATGATCCATATTTCAGGATCAGGCGCCCATGAGCATATTGAAGTATCTATATGGTTGAGAGCCCTGACAGCCCAAGTACAACGACACAATTATCAAGGACAGACTCTGCCACTGAGCTAATAGCCCGTCATGCCATCCTCCTACTGGGGCCCACTATACCAAAAGCGAGAGAAGCCCTACTCCGCTCTTTCCTTTCCTCGTTCCCATGCGCCACACGAGGGGACATGAGGACATAACAAAGGGGATGCTATCAACTTGTTATGTAGCCTTTCATCAATACACTAATAGGCACCCTTTCCATCAGTGGCAGAGTCAAAAAATTTAATTTTGAGTGTGAAATATAAAAATTAATTTCATTATTTTTAGAACAGTAAAATTTTACAAATGATTATTGCCATCAACCCCTTCTCGCTCGGTCACTGTTCTCCACTTTTAAATTATATGTGTAATTTTTTATTCTTCATATATCGCGTCCTAAAAGATTATCTATTTAAATGCGATCTAAGTTCGTGAAGGAAACCCATTGTAGTAAACATTTTCATGTTGCAAGTACCAGCCTTGCATTTTATGTTTAATCCTCGAGCAACATTTTCAATTCTTCAAGGGACGTAGTAGGAAGAATATTACATAATTTGATTCCATAGGTAACATCGGCATATGTGACTCAGTTCCCACCTGAGAAGCAAAAACGAATATCAAAACCTTAAATATTTGGTTTAATGAAAGACAAATTAATCAGCACAAATAGACGATGAATCCAAGAAAATGCTAGAGCATGACCTCATGCTATGGCCTGTCAATTCCTTCCGACTCCTGGATTCTTTTCTTTTCTTTTTTTTTTGTTTTTTTGACTGCTGGATTCTTACTGATAGTGAGTTTAAAAACAGAAAATCTACAGCAATCGGGAGTATTCCTGTCACATATGCATTGCTCCAAAAATTGATTTTCTTGGAAGATTGTCAGTGCTTGATAAAGTTCCAAAACTTGTTATATAACTATAAAGCTTTGCAGCTAATGTAAACATGGCTGCATCACTAAGAAGGAGTAAGATAGGGATGTAAATCAATATTAAATGAATTGAATATACTGTTTTTATATTTGTATTTATTTAACTTTTTAAATATTCGAATACAGATATAGATTTGATGGATATTTAAAAATGATATCCAAATTCGAATATATCCGTATTCGAATTATTTATATTCGATAATAATTATTTAGATATCTATTTACATATATCCAAATACTTGAATCTATGAACCTATAACAAATACATCTTCTAATTAATAGAAGGAACTATATAATTTTATTAAAAAGAAAACAATGAAAAAATAACACAATTTCTAATTAATAATTGACTTTATAATTGATTATTAATACTTATTATTAATAATAATAATGGCATTGATGTATATTAATTATAAAGTCAACCAACAATAATTATGTTGATTAACTTTATTCTTCAATTTTTTTCCTCTATATTACAATAATTTTTTTAAATTTATTCTTTTTTCTTTCCAATTATTCAATTATTATTTATATATATATTATATATACATATATGGATTATGAATTTTTTATTAAAAAATATAAATAATATATTATTTAATAAATATATATTTGGAGCGCCTATTAAATGGATCGAATACGCATTTACTATATCCATATCCATTTATAATCAGATATCTATTAATCGAATATGAATAATATCCGCTTTAAATATATGCGGATAAATTATATATAAACAGATGCGAATGCGAACAGTAAATGAATTTTCGAATATCCATTTACAATCATAGAGTCAATGGCTAAAATTTCCTAATGGGTTAGGAGTAGGAGGGTGCCAACAAATTGAGTCAGTTTTCGAGTTAAATTCGATTCAAATTCGAGTTGTTTCAAGCTCGAATCGATTTCTATCAAATTTGAGTTTTATTTTAAGTCAATTAAAAGCTATTATATTTATACTCAGGACTCGCTAGCTATTATAATTTAAATATTTCTATTAATATTAACAATGATTTTTAATTTTGATGTGATGTTTGCGGTGGTCTATAGTATTTGTGATAAACTAATAAATGTCACAATTTATAAATTAGGCTCGGATTTTTTTTCTCATTTAATTAAATAAAAATTTGGAATTTGAGCTTGAAGTAACTCAATTCTTATTTTAAAATTTGAATTTAATCGATCCCGGGCTCAAACTTAAAAAAAATTAAATTAAGTTCACTGAACGCAAGTTTGGACTCAATATCTATTTTTCGAGCGAGTTGAGTTTGAAATGTTTTGCAAGCTCAACCATCGATTACAGTCATGAATTCTTTCTTAGGTTCTTGCATAACATGGAATCTATGAACCCAACATTAAAATAAGAAACAAGATTGCTTAAGTAATTAATACCCAAGCAGCTATTGTATATTTTATAATGGGAGAGCAGAAACAATTGACCCCTGAACCATATCTATTGAGAAGTAAACCCATTGCATTACAAAATTATGAAGTCACAATCTTGGTTCCTGTGGCTGGGACACAGTACAAGAATAAACAATATTTGGTAATGATTTCGGTTCCTATGGCTGGCAGGCAGTACAAGGATAAAAAAGTTTGTCCTAAGTTCACAAAAATCCTTGCCTTCATCGCCCTTCCTGTCTTCGCTCATGAGCTAGAAGCAACAATAAAAGACAACACACAATAAACCCAAAAAGAGCATGAAACTTACATATATAAATACATGAGAATGGAGATTAAACTTAGGTAGAAAGCCAGCCAAACAGAAGTACAAAGTAAAGAAAATAGTAAGGAAAAAGAACACGGCAACTTAATATGGCAATGCCAATGATAATGAGTGAAGAGAAAAACGAAAGGTGTTGTTTGATGGATGCGGCTCCTGAGGTGAGGGCTTTTAGGCGTAGAAGAAGAGATCCAGCGGCTGCTATCCTCAACTCTGATGGTCAACAGGCACTGAAACAAGCATCAAATGAAAAAGTTGATATTCGGACAACTGTGAAAAGAAGTTCAAGGTTTCGTGGTGTTAGCAGGCATAGATGGACAGGTAGATATGAAGCCCACCTGTGGGACAAACTCTCATGGAATGTTACTCAGAAGAAAAAAGGGAAACAAGGTGTGTTATAGTTAATCTTCTGAACTATTCTTTCCTTACTCTCTCTCTCTCTCTCTCTCTCTCTCTCTCTCTCTCTCTCTCTGTGTTTCTTCTATAGTGCCTGACATGAAACTTTTGTGTTTCTTTGATGGTCTCCACTTTGGGATGGTTGAAATGGGACAGTTTATCTTGGTGAGTTATTCTTCTATTTGTTTAAAGTTTTTGTGGGAATTGAGAAAAACATAAACTGAAGGTGCCGTTTGCTAATTTTCCTCAGGGGCTTATGATGATGAAGAAGCCGCAGCAAGAGCCTATGACTTAGCTGCACTAAAGTATTGGGGAACATCGACTTTCACGAATTTTCCTGTATGATTATCGACAATTATGTCAGTAAAACAATTTTCTCCAGCGGCAGAATCACAGTAATTTTGTTGGATTTTCTGCAGATATCTGATTATGAAAAAGAAATCGAAATTATGCAGATCGTCACAAAAGAAGAGTATCTAGCTTCACTGCGAAGGTACTATTGTTTTGTCTCATTCTAATGTTCATATGGATTCAATACCCATATATACAATGCGATAATCACACAATTTATGGCAATGCAGAAAAAGTAGCGGATTTTCAAGAGGGGTATCAAAGTATAGAGGGGTTGCGAGGTATATATATAGTACCCATTCATTCAAACCTCAGTTTCATGATCAAACATTTAACATAATGTCATCCGAAAAACACAGACACCATCATAATGGAAGATGGGAAGCAAGAATAGGAAGGGTATTTGGAAATAAGTACCTCTACCTTGGCACTTACAGTAAGTAATCTGCAGCCCCATTGGCATCCAAGCAAAAGAACTTCCACATGATATTAAAGCTGTGCATCTTTTCACAGGCACACAAGAAGAAGCTGCTCGGGCTTATGATATTGCAGCAATAGAATACAGAGGGATCAATGCAGTCACCAACTTTGACCTGAGCACCTATATCAGGTGGCTGAAACCAGGAGCCGACATTCCAGTTCCTACTCAAGAAACAAAATCAAGCACAGATTCACCCCCATTTTCATCCCCTTTCATAATGAGAGAGGAATCTTTTTCTCCTTGTTTGAAAAGTAAAGCTTTTAGCATGGATGAAACAACATATGCTAGCAAAGTCCCCCCTAGTCCATGCAGCAAATCATCTCCAACGGCTCTAGGCCTACTTCTTCGGTCATCTGTATTCAGAGAACTTGTTGAAAAGAACCCAATTGTTTCGGAAGAAGAAAGTGATTATCCAAATACGAAAAACATGCCACAGAGGGGTGGTGACAACGAATATGGCGGAATCTTTTGTAATGGAAGTGTGGATATCCCATTTGCAGTGTCTTGTAATGGCCACAGCATTGAGTGTCAAGGAAAATTCCATTTCGATTATGGTTGTCCAGACATAGTTGGAAGCAACGCCATAGGCGCAGTTGCTATGTACTAATCAAGAGATGCCATCAGTATGAGCTTTCTGAGTGCCTATACATATGAAGAGCATATTTACTGTCACAGACAATTTTTATCCCCTTGTTTAGGGTACACACCTGGTTCATTTATTTATTTATTTTTTTGATAGGGTACATACCTGTTTCATTTATTAAATTTTAGGAACTTTGTGAATGTAAATAAAAGGAACTGAATAGCATGTGTCTATCAACATCAAGTTGTATGACAAAATCTTGCCGAAAATAGTTCTTTAAGGATAGCTTCTCTGCCTATTGCTTTCCAACAGGCAAAGGGTACCATTCATTTCTAACGTTCCGGCTGGTCAACAGTGACAACAGCCAAACAAATTCTTTTTTCTCAGATTCTGTTACAAATTATTCCAGCTAAAAGGATATACCCATGACATCAAGTCCTCATAATTAAACAAACTAACTTCACATGCTTCTAGCAATTCACATGGCATCAATATAAAGCCTTAATATAAATGTACAACATAGCCCTTCCCTCTCTTACTAAAACTGAGGAACATTCTTGTGAATTATAACCAATATAGGGTATATAAGTAATGATTTCAAATCCAATAGTTAATCGTAACCCAAAAACTTTACATAAGGCAGATTTTAGTTTTTCAGGATCATAGTTGAAAAGCTAATAGATAAGTCACACTAAATACCACACTTAAACATGCATCATCATACTACAAATAAGAATGCAAAAGAACAAAGTGAAAATTACTTCGGGAATAGTATGAGAATCTCTAAAGAACATATGTTGTCATCTCCGATTATCACTAATGGTTTCTTTATTTCTTGTTGACGATACCAAGTCTTGTTCTATATTGGAGGTGTCAAGGGTTTGAAATAATCTATAAGTTGTTTTTCTATCTTACCCTTTGGAGTGCCTTTCCAGAACAAAATTCCTCATCAATGCATGGTGACAGGAGCCAGCCATGTTCGACGATGAAGCTAGTCATCATCATTAGTGTTTCATGCACAGATGACAACCATATGCTTCTTTCTGAACTCCTCAACACTAGAATGCGAATGACAATCATATACCTTTTTCTAAATCCCTTGATAGCAGTGTATGAATGACAGCCATATGCTTTTTTCTGAACTCGTCAACGCCAAAATGCGAATGACAATCATACATACCTCTTTCTAAATCCCTTGATACCAGTGTACGAACGACAACCATATTCCTCTCTCTTAACCTGTCGATAGGGAGTTACGATGATACTTAATCTTTATAATAATACTTGATCAGTTGATCTTGTCAAATATTGGAGAAGTTTTTGAGGCAATTTATAAATTACTCTACCTCTCTCACCCGTCTTTTCAAGATAAAACCCTCCACCAGTACCTCTCGACTACCTCTTGACTAGATAATATCTTGATGCAACTGGGCTCCATTTTAGCAATGAATCTAATCATCACTTGTCATGTGCTCGTGATCTTTTAAGCATGCCATCATGACATGCGTAGTAAGAAGACAATCAAATCGTAACCACTGTCAGCCATGCAATAGTGCACAAGAACATAACCAAGAAACTAATGAATTACCAAACTCAGAAGTTGGTAAACAGTTCCTATTGAAATGAGCTAAACTTAAAAAATAAATAAGAGCTGCAGTAGTAAGTTCTTCAAGAAATCTAATTTGACATGTAACCAGGAGAGAATCTTTTCAACAATGTCTAACAATGAATTATGTCCTATCTTTTCAGGCGTGCACCGTTTCAACCAAATCTTGACAAAGTAGCAGTTGCTACCTTCGTTATGTTCTATGTTGGAATCAGAATACGCCAAACAAACTGAAGATGCCCCAAGGAATAAAAACCACGGTATGCATAGCAAATTCCAATTCAATTCCTATCATTAGTGACCGTACATGGACAATCAGCTTTGTCTCAAGCTCACCTCAGCTCCTTGGGATCATCGCCATTTCTGTCTTGTACAATAGAATTTCCAGCAACAACAGACAAAACATAATAAAACCAAAAGAGGTATATTTGCTATATAAACACATGGAGATTTCGTTCCTAATTGTCTGGTGAGAAAAGACAGCATCAGAATAGAACATCAGAGGAAGGTGCAAAGTAAGCATCCTACAGAAAACACAGAAAATGGCAATGGCAGTGGTGAAAAGTGAAGAGTGCCTGAAGAGGTTCCATGCTTACAAGGCAGAGGCTGAGGCTCCTCCGGCAAGGCGCGCCAAGCGTAGAAGAAGAGATTCAGTTGCTTCTCTTCTTGGAAATACACAACTGCTACAGCAAGAATTAGGCCCAATTTCTGCTCCAACAACTGTGAAGAGAAGTTCAAGATTTCGTGGTGTCAGCAGGCATAGATGGACAGGAAGATATGAGGCACATTTGTGGGACAAACTTACATGGAATGTTACTCAAAAGAAAAAGGGGAAACAAGGTAATTAATTAACTGACCTTATTCTTCTGAAACTTTCTTTCAGTTATTTTTCTGCTGTATTGTCAGTTACTGACCTGAAACTTGTCTTATTTCCTGGTGGCATTTGCAATGGGAATAAAAATGAGACAGTCTATCTTGGTGAGTGATCTTTTGTTTAAAGCATTAAATTTTCATAAGAATTCCACTGTTGAGGCAAAAACTTAGGCCTTTATCTACCATATCTTCTTAGGAGCCTATGATGATGAAGAAGCTGCAGCAAGAGCTTATGATTTAGCTGCATTGAAGTATTGGGGGACATCAACTTTTACCAATTTTCCAGTAAGTATTTTAACTGTATGGTAAGTGTCATAATGTGTACATTGCCAATCAGTTCCCTCGGAAATTGCTGCAGATATCAGATTATGAGAAAGAAATTCAAATTATGGAGACTGTCACAAAAGAAGAGTACCTGGCCTCATTGAGAAGGTAGAGTGTTAATGACTTCACCATTTGATGTGATTCAAAAGATAGTGTTGAAATGGATGAACTAACTAACCAAAATCTTCTATACTGCAGAAAGAGCAGCGGATTTTCAAGAGGGATGTCAAAATACAGAGGAGTTGCTAGGTACATAATCCAGAAAATATACTCTCAATATTTTCCTTATGTTGGTAAAATTCTAACTTTATCAATGGCAACAAATGCAGACACCATCACAATGGACGATGGGAAGCTAGGATAGGGAGAGTATTTGGCAATAAGTACCTCTACCTCGGCACCTACAGTAAGTAAAACCAAAGTATTCCAAGGCAACAAAAAAGGAAAAATAAAGAATAAAAGCAGAAGAAAGAAATGAAGCAAAATAGAAATCGTCTGCTTATCATGATTAGCATCATATAAACTAATGTTATGAGTAAGCCAATGCATATCTCATCATAAACATATATATGTGGAGGTACCCAAGAAGAGGCAGCTCGAGCATATGATATTGCAGCAATAGAGCATAGAGGAATCAATGCTGTCACCAACTTTGACTTGAGTAACTACATTAGATGGTTAAAGCCAGAAGCAAACAATTCAATTCCTGCCCAAGACAAAAAACCAAGCACAGCATCGCTGGAAGTGTTATCATCTCTCTACTCGGATATAAAAATACAACCCTCCAGCTTACCAACAAAGGCTCTTAGGGTAAATGACTTGAGTAAGCCAGAAAAATATGAAAGAAAAACCCCAGAGAGTTCGTATAGAAAATCGTCATCTCCAACAGCATTAGATCTGCTTCTTAGATCTTCACTATTCAGAGAACTGGTGGAGAAGAACTCAAATCTGTCAGAAGAAGAGAGTGATGATGAGAACACCAAGAACCTGCAACAGGCAATTAATAATGATGAATATGGGGATTTGTTCTATGACATCCCATTCTTGCTCTCTTCCAATAACCATGGGATTGAGCTGAAAGGACAACTCCATTTCAATAACGATGGTCCAGACATGATTGCGAGTAACAACATAGGCACGGCCCCTATCTGCTAATTAGCAAAATCTTCAAGTGAAGTTTCTAGTTGTCTCTATATGTATATATGAAGAGTCATTAGTCTGCATACTTTCTTCTTTTCCTTTTTGTACATAGATTAGTGCAGTGTATACAGGAATATACCTATGTAAGAGATTTCGTAAAAAAATAAAATAACAGTATGTTTCCACAGCATCAGTTTGTAATCTTGTAGGAAAAGGTTTTGTAAATGTAGCCTCTTCCTTGTAAGAATTTCTTTCTGCGGCTCTTTTTGAGCCTTCTAATATCACCTTTATCTATTTGCTACAATTTAGGGCAGTTAACTCTTATCAAAATACATCCACAAATAACTGCATCAGATGTGAAATGGGGAAAACAGGATCTGAAAGTTTCTATTCCTGCTTGCCACCCCATAAGAGCTGGGCAAAGTGAATGAGGATTCCCAGTTTCGCTCTCCACTAGAAGAGGGTAAGCCTATCCCTGTTTGCTACTCACTTACCTACCGTTGCCTCAGATTATTCACCCATGCCTTTCAAACCCAAGAAAGTTTCAAAGAAGGCAGATTCAGCAGAGTGTAAATTTGAAAGCAGATTATGATTAGTAACATCTACAGAGCAAGAAAAATTGGAAAAGATGGCACGAAAGTTATTCGGATCAATGGATATTTTCATTTTGACCGAAAATGTAACACCTGTTCCTATGTTTAATTTAATGCTTTTCTTTTTCTGGAAATCTCTACCTGATTATGTTCCCTAATCACATGGAGACCATCAAAACCGAAAAAAGATGAATTTATAGGCAAAAATCCCAAATCATAATACAGTAGTGGAAAATGTAATGCCCTGCAGATGATTGAGTAGCACAATCAACGCCTGGCTTTTGTTGATATGGAATTCTGATTGCAAAAAACTGAAGATTCCTCTGAGAACAACAAACTTTTTTCTGGCATAATATCAAACAATTAAGAAAAGAAAGCTGCATAAAAGGAACTGTCTGAATCTTCAACACATCCAGCGCCCTCAGAATTTGTTAAATACCTAGCAAATTGCAAATGTATTTCGTACTCTAGCAATGTGGAATGTTAAATTATGCAATTCAAATTATTCATTTGTATAGCATCCCATCCAATTCAAACCTTATTAGCAAAAGAGCTCAAAGATTGAGGCTAAAGTACCATTTCACATGAAGATTGGTAAAGCTCCCTTTGCGTTATTAACAATATAAATTCTATAAACACATCTTATTTAAAAACCACTAGTATCAACAGAACTTCAGAAAATTTATCACCAAGAGTAATAAAGGGATGCATACTCCTGGCAAATTTCATTAAGTCAACAAATTATTTTCCTGATAATCTCACCCAACAAACTAGAGCCATTCACATTGTAGGCTAACACTGAAAATGTCAGCTGCAAAAATTGCACCTTCATACGAACACAAGAGACTGGTGGACTTGATGCACTTTAGAGCATGCATCAAAATTCAGGAAGATTAGCAGAATTTATGATCCATGAGGCATCATAATAACATGTCAAGCTATAAAGGTAAGAGATGTACACTAATGAGGATTTGAAGGCAAATCAATGCAGAATCAAAGTACATTTTTCCCTCGGCAAAGTGAACCTCTCCATTCAAAATACAAATGTGTTGATTCAAACATCCACATCCTAACATTTTCAAAACTTTAAAACTGCTTCCTCTTGTTTCGAAATAATTTCTCTCTTTTTGCATACACATAAAACAAAGCAAAGAAAAATCCAACAGATGGCAAAACAGACGTCCATGGGAATGGTGGGTCCTTGAAGCACATGAGCGATGCCTCTAACTCTTGAGATGCGTGGTAAACAAGAGAGTGGATAGCAAATAGATCGTGATCTGAAGACCTCAAGTAATACAAAGCCATCTCATAATCAAAATGAGACATTGCAGAAATCGACTTGTCCAGCTTGTACCTAAACAAGTTCCACCTCTGTAAAAATTCAGTATGTCGATTCTGTTTTAGAAGTTTTCTGTCTCCACCATGTGCAGCAATAGACTCAAGAACATCAATTCCACTTGTAATGCTGTAATTCAAAAACGTTAAGAGAAAATTTCTCCTAGCAGCATCCTTCTGAACAAAAGACAATGAAGATATCTCTGAGAACGGCCCAAATGGTGTCTGTCCAACACTCCAGGTATAGTCCACAAGAGTACTATTATGCCTAGGGCTCCAGACCAGATGCGTGGGTGAAACCCCCCACATGCTCTGCAAAATAGAACCCACAAGTGGTCTTTCAAGTTCCCTGGTCTGCGTGAACACATGATGCCCATTGCAACTGTAGTCACTCACAGTCTGCGTGCTCTTTGTCCTGACTGCAATCACCATATCCTTAAATGCCACAGATTGGTGATACCTATCAAGCAACAGTATCGTATTGACATCAAGATCAAAAACATACACGGGAAGAACTCTACCAAAGTCCTCCTCAGGCAGCTGGCCTACCCTTCTAAATTCATCAACTGATTCCAAGATTGTCTGATGCAAACGCTTCGAGTCCAAATACTCACTGACAATCAAAGTATAATTATCGAACAAGTACCTAGAAGTATATGAAGTGGTTGCCCTAGCAATCGCAAACGAACAAATTGAGCACTCAGACAACTTAACCTCATAATTCTTAAAACTCAAACTCTGATCCCCCAACAACAACTCATGGTCATTAACCTCATCCATAAAAGTCCTCTCTATCGACTTCAAATCCAACCCAACACTACCACCATCACCATGTATGTGAATAAGTTCAACAATCAACGTGTTCTCAAAAGGCACGGGAATTCTCAAAGAGGGAACAAGGAGTACCTGATAAGCACTCCACACTAACGAAGCCAAGTCAGAAAGCATTGCCTTTTGCGACTTGGGTCGGCCATGGAGCGCTGCCAATGGGTGAAACTCACCTTTCGGCAAGACCCCATCACCCGATAAAGCAGGCCCATAGTCGACCGGCCCAGCACCCAAATCAATCCACAAGTACCGATCTTTTCCAGTCCAAATGCTGCCCAAGCATTTGGTAAAACCCGGTGAGCTGTCCCCAGGAGTGTAGCTGTAAGCATAAGGTTTTGGCTGCGATCCAAGATGGATAATGTAGATGTGGAAGGAGTTAATGGGCTTCTCTTTTTCGAAGTCTTGGTGAATAATTTGGTCAACAAGGGAGTACGGGACCGCAGA
>JACGDI010000077.1:48255-60238 GCA_014898725.1 Jacaranda copaia
TAACTATAAATAAAAAAATTATTGTATATTTTTATAAATATTAAATATTATTTAGTTTTTAATGAATTGAAGAAAATTTATATATATGTATAGATAAAAATATATGTGTATATATTTATACATGAATTTATAAATAAAAAATATATTATATATTCTTATAAATATTGAATATTATTCAATTAGGATCAAATAAAAAATATGTGTACATAAATCTATTTATATGTATACATATATTATATTTATAAATAAAAATATATATGTATATATTTATACATGAATTTATAAATAAAAAATATATTGTACATTCTTATAAATATTGAATATTATTCAATTTGGATCAAACAAAAAATATATATGCATAAATTTATATATATACACTTATACACAAATATATATTGTATAAGTATAAATAATCATATATCTTTTTATAAATATTAAATATTATTTCATTTGAAATGCATAATAAATAATTAAAAAGTGTTAAAAATAATGAGTAAAATTAAAATAAAAGTTATGTAAATTTTAATTTTACTTTAGGACAAGTTTGTAATTTTAATATTCAATGGACATCACACAAAAAGAGGGTGTGGTTAGCACAATTTACAAAAACATAAGGGCTTTTCTGTACATATGTTTTTTTTACATGGAGTACTATGCCCATTTGGAATATCACATAAAGGTAAATTGCTATTAGCCCCACATTTTATATATGATCCAATAAATACTAAAATAGATGGATTAATTATACTAATTTCAATAAATATATTATTAAATAAAAATAATAATTTTTTAACTTCAACCTAAAACTCGTACTTATTACAATCCAAACTCCATTGATCCTAATTCTAAATAGTGTAAATTGGGGGCAAAACAAAGAATAGTAGTTATCGATTAAACTTGCTCGTGATTGCGCGCGCGCGCACGAGAGAGAGAGAGAGAGAGAGAGAGAGAGAGAGAGAATACATCAGGCGTTTCCTTGCGGTTGAATTGGCAAAGATACACATAAGCTAAATAGCACAAAGAAAAATGTCAGCAAATACCCACAACCAAAACTTTTTCACAATAGTTCTTACCACTGTCAATCCGATTCTTCTGAATCGATATCAGATTGGGGACTCCAGAATTTGGAAACTGTTGAACTTTCTTGAGATAGATTTGATGAAAAAGAGCAAGTAGCAGTTCTGAAGTCCCTGTACCGCAAAACTGCATTTTCTTCATCATAACTACTGGTCGTAACAATTCGACACCCATCAGCAGCCATTGCTGAGCATCCTAAGCCTAAAGATAGTCCATCTGGACCGGAACAAGTCAAGGAATTTGACTGTGCACCAGTATCAGGTTCCCAAACATTGACATATGGATCGTCTGGACCACCTGTAACGACTTTGTGTATATCCATGTGTAAAAGCTTTACAGGGCCGACGTGTCCATTCAGTTCAAATGTTGGTTCTGCCTTGATAGTGTTCAAGACTCTCCTGATATCCCACAGCATTGCTCTGCCAACAATTTGCAGATACTTCTCAGTCACTAGCCCCATGTCTTAAAAAGTAAAACAATATCTATTGCAGATATGAACTTGCTGGTTTTAGGTATTGTAAAACTAAATCAGCAGTGCAAATAACAAAATTTAGATTCACAGACAACATGTAAATTTACCTGCCAGTTCCTCCTGTGCAAAATATGGATTTTGAGGGCAAGAATTCAAAGGAATGTATTTTTGCTTCCTGGCCAACTGTGAAGGCTCTATACATTGTTCTCAAATCAACTGCAATTACGGAAGAGCCAGCAGCCACATAGAGCAATGACTCGTGGCATTTCATACCCACAGGCGAGACAGGTACAGAAGCCATTCCCACGCAACAAGAAGAACGAATGGAAGACGATGCTGTAGTGGTGTCCCAAACCCTGACCTATTAAATAGTTGTGGTGGGAAGGCATTGATTAATTGTTTAGTTAAATCAGCTTTGGTGAGTGGTGAAACTAGTGTTATTTCCAAAAACGAAAACGAGGAGGGGGGAGAGGGGGGAAAAAAGAAGAAGAAGAAGAAGAAGCAGGAGGAGGAGGAGGAGTTCAGTCAACCAAAACAATCAAGGATCACAAACCACATATTGATCAACACCCTAAATGGGAAAAGAAAAAGAAACAATATATGACAAAAAATATGAAATTGAGGATGCCAGCACTATTACATGACAAGAAAACTTCAAAAGGTTTGAACGTGCCCAAAAAGAAAAGAGGAAAATACCTTGCCATTCTTGGAAATGCTAACCAGCAGAGATGCTTTATGCCTGGCGGAAGACACAGGAAAATTAATTTACATAAACAGAGGGGTAAATGCCAAGAGTTAGAACCATAGATGAAATTAAAAGGATAACTTTTCAAGAGTAGTTACAGTTTATTGTCATGAGAAGACAGTGTAAAGACTAATATAGCAATAGCTAACCAAGGAAAAAAGGGAAATGCAAAGAACTCGTCGCATTAGACAACCAATAATGTCATATACTACTAAGGAAAGACAGATTATGACGCATAAAGAAAAGACTTATGACTTAGAAGGTTGAAGAAGAAACTATAATAACATGTACACCCAAGCTTCAGAATGTCAGAACATTCACACAATAATAACCTAAATTTTTGCATAATCAACAGCTTCCACCAATCGAAAAACTACTTAGAAAAATTCTCCAATTAACTACTTGGAAAAATTGTCGCCTAAAGATTATTGAACAATTAGAACATAGCCAAAACTGTATTTTAACTAGTTTTTACTACCTGCAGCAGCTAATCAACAAGTATATGGAAGAAAATTGTGCTTCAATGATTTACTTCCTTGTAAATACCGCTGATATAGGTCTGATCAATTTACATTTCAGAAAAACTAATTCAAAAGTTGCCCAAATATGTGAGATGCAAAGCCACATCAAGGTTCTTGCATGCCATTAAGATAAAAAACAGAGCTAACAGTGAAAACTGTGTGTAAAGCACCAAGAAAGCATACCCAGCAACGGACATCAGTGATACAGCTCTTTCATGTCCATAAAGTGTGGCCTTCAATGCATGCTGGCCTCGCTTTCCAGAGGAGTAGATTGACCAAAGGCGAACAGTACCATCTTCACCTCCACTAGCAACTATTTTTCCAGTACCATCACCCAATAATTTATCTGAGAGGGTGAACACCGGGCCAGTGTGACCTTTGAAGCATCTGCTCCCTCCCTACAAATCAGAGGCACATGAACTTAAGGGGTATCATAAAGTGTGCATTGCCTAAATTTGTATCTATTCATCAAGTAAGAATGGTATAGAAGAAACAAAATTGCAGTGATGCATAAATTGGAGCTGGGGAGTGCTTATATAAACTAACTATACCATATTTGTGATTAAAGGTAAGAACATCAGCTCTTTACCATACCTTTGACCATAGGCGAATAAAATGGTCATTACTTGATGTTATCAGAATATTTTCATTTCTTTCAGACGCACCTTGATACGGATCCATCTCACTGAGTGAAAACAATCTGCAGAGCACACAATTTTGCTCAATTGTCACACAACAATCCGTTTAAGTAAAAATATTACATCTACTTCGAGAATCTCCTAGATGATACATAGGTCAGCTTCAAGCTCTACTCCCTTTGTAGATAGCTTCAAAGTTCAAAGGACAGGATGAGGAATCACAAACTCTACAAAACCTAATACAAACTACTTAAGAAGAGAACAAAGAGGATGCCAACCTCATAGAAGTAATTCTAGCATTATGGCTACCGCGGGTTGCAACTGAGATGCTTCCACTAATGAGGTCATTGGTGTGCAAGGAATACATTGATGAACCCTGCAAAGATGATATGATAGCTGAGTAAATTGATCAAAACAATAATAAGATTCTTAATCAAATTTATCTGTAAGATATACTACAATCATGTTTAGACCAAAATTACAGAAAGCGAACCAAAGAGGCAAGAGAAAAGGCTCTTGGTTTGTGTTTGATTAACAATTGAAAGGATAAAAACAAAGAGAGAAGACCTGAGTTGGGAAGGTAAAAGGTTGAGCTAAGCTTTGGTGATATTAATTTATCCAATAATGCCCTTTCACTTCTTGATGCCATGTTCCCCTAGATGTGAGGAGCAATTTAAAATTTTATGTCTTTACTAGCCTTGGTCCATCAATCTAGCTAGTCATCCACAAAGATAAAGACATGACTGCCTTTTCTTCAAGGTTCCAATATTGGTGTTTTGTCCATTCCTTTTTATTCCCTCCTTACTATCTTCAGACTTGAATAAATAACAACTCATATGACTTCACAAGCAATGGCAGAAAAACAAGGAAAAAAAAGATAAAATAAACTAAGCAATGAGCACTTCACATCTCTCCTCTTGAAGTATGCAAGTGTCTGCCTGCTGTGCAATTAAGACCAAGAAACTTGACTTCACGTCTACTCCAATATTTTATGTCAGGACTATACGTATCAACTTAAATTGAATCAAGGTCTAAGACCTTGCTTTGTAATGGCTCTTACACAAAAGATTAAGAGACTGCAGTGGACCAGTTCAAGTATATCTAAGAAATGAAAAATCGTAGAACTTGGGAACAAAATACCTGCGAGAAAATAATGCTGTTCTTGTCCAACAGTATGTGGTGTGGAGGTTTTCCAACTCTAGATATGTCACAAAGTAGGGGATCAGCATATTTGAACTGATGTAAAGTAATATGCCTATACAGATAAGCTTCCCTGATGCTCAATGCTTGCTGAGACCAAAGAGGCACAACATGCGGCCACTTCTGGCTGATAATTCCAATGGGAGTGGAAGAATATAGAGTTATAAAAACAGAACAAAATATAACACATAAACACAGCAAAAAACAAAGCAGAAACACGAAGAAGAAGAAGAAGAAGGAGGAGGAGGAGGAGGAGGAGGAGAAGAAGAATTCCTCTAACCAAAAAATTACAGAAAACAAGACAAGAAAACAGAATTGCCTCCGAAGTCAGCCTACCTATGGTAATATTAATGCAAACAACACTTAAATTGCATAACTTTCTACGGTCCCCAAACCGCAGAAGATCAAAAAAGCCCACACGAAAAAGGAAAAATACGAAAAAGAAGAGGAAGAAGAAGTAACCTGTAAAGTGATTGCCAGATAGAATCAGAGTAGGCGGCTTTATTGAGGTATTTACACGACATGGCCATGCTCGAGATGTCTCGGAGGCTGAGGTAACTCGCACAACGCGTCAGGGTGTCCATGTCGAGGTCCATTATGGTCGTGGAGCTCCGACCCCCAGACGACGGGTTCCCCATTCTCAACTTCAATTCAGCGGGAACAGAACTAGAATCAGGTAATTATTAGCGCAAGTTATGTTGGGGAAAGAGAGACGAGACTGAAGAGGCGGTGGCGAAATTGATTTGGGCATCACAGGAAGATCACGACGACGTCGTGACAGTTTAAGAAGAAGACAACTTCGCATATGCGATTCATTTTGTTAACTTTAACCGTTAAAACTGAATTTGATCACTCACATGAAAAACGTGTTCGTCCCCGAATTTTTACAAAATATTTCAAAACATTGTAATACATTATATTGAGCAACAAATATAGTATCTCATTGTATTTTTTATTTATATACACACATTATAACTCTACTTAACTCATTTTTAATAAAATATTTTAATGTTAAATTAATATAAAACACAGTGTCAAATTAAATATCATAATTTTTTTTTCAAATAGCAAAATATATCTAAAGATGATTCAAAATCTTCGTTAAATATGGAAGTCAAATAATATCCATATAATATTCCATCAACATAATATTTGTAGGAAGTTTTGTCCTTTTCACATAACATTTTAACGGATAAGATATGGAAATAGATTGTAAATTATTTCAAATTCGTCAACTTATTCAATTTGGGACAAAACTGATTATCATAGTAACCCCAATCAATGGGCTTAGTGGGCTTGTGCTCTTGCGGAAAAATAAAAAAGACTTCAAAAAGTGAAATATGATGAAAAACAACTTCTATGCTATTTCTTCAACTTTTTAATACGGAACAAGAATAGATATAATTATAATTATTTTTTAATACGAAACAAGAATAGATATAATTATAATCATTTATAGTTTGTAATGAGGTATATAATTGTTGTTTCAACAAACTAATAGAGTTGATAATAATCATAAGATATGAGGCATCATTAAGTATAAAATTTAATTACATCAAAGTATTATTTGTCAATACTTATTGATAAGGATTTTCATTGTTATGAAAACGTTTAGAGAATGTCACGTGTGACCTCAATTCTTCAAGTGAAAATAAGATTTAATATCATTTGCATCAGAGTTTAAAATTAAATTAGTTAATAATCAAAATTAAGATAGATAATTAAAAATTTATTCAAACGTTAATTATTACAGATGATAGATTAGGTTTAAATATCTTTGTTTATTAAATAAAATTTGAAATTCTCATTAATTAACTAAAAGCAATAGCGAAATATATAACATTATTCATAAATTCTAAGCCAACTCATTTTTAAAGAGCTTAAAACTTGTCTAATCTCAATTTATATTTACAATCACGTATCAAATATTTAAATTTATAAAAAATTGAAACATAATTTTAATAATTTTTCATTAACTAGTTTTATTATATCCATAAACCTCTTCCTTAAGGGAGAAAAAAGTAAGCAAAGAAAAAAAAAGGAAAAAGAAAATGATTAATTAGAAAAAAATCCCTAATCCTACTTTCAATTTTGTGTTTAGTCCCCATTTGAATTTTTACACACTAAACTCCCCATTTTTTCACAAAAATTAGAAATCACTCCTCATATTTCTTAAAAAATCTATATACCCTTGTATTTGAAAAAAAACAACAAAAATATTTGAGAAATACGTTTCTATAATCAAGTAGAATGCTTTTCTATTTTTTTTCTACTTGAAAACGACTTCTCGAGGTGCAAAAACAAAAGGGCGCAAAATCATTCTTCCTCCGCCATTAATGCGAGAATGAGAGAAGAAGAAGTGAAAAGAAAACAGAAAAAGAAAGATACGAAAATTTCTGCCATTTTCTGTGACTATGGAAGGAAAAACATCTGCGAAAAGAAGTCGAGTACAAAAAGAAGTGAGCAAAAGAAACACATGTATGTTTTTTGAACTTGTAGTTTCAAATGTTAGTGATTTTTCAGTGTTTAGGATTTTTATTCATCTTTTAGTCGTTAAACACTTGAACCGATTTGATATGCATATGATTTTTTTTGTGAGATGGGAAGTTTTTGATTTGTACTTGAAGGGTATGAAAGTTGGACTTCACCTTTTTGGAGTTTATACTTCTTTCTATCTAAAATTATATTATGCTAAAATTATACGGTAAAACTATCTGAAAGCGGTAGTGTATTATCTGTAGAAGAGAGCATCCAAGCTTGCAGTACACATTAGGCAAAAATGTAGTATATGATCTGCGTAACTGCAGTACAGTTTAAAAGCAAATGTAGTATAAAATATTCAATCTTGTGATATACATTAGGAAAAAGTCTAGTATATAACTTGCAGTATATTTTAGAGCAAATGTAGTATAAAACATTCAAACTTGCAGTACACATTACGAAAAAGTCTAGTATATAACCTGTAGTATGTTTTAGAAGCAAATGTAGTATAAATATTCAAGCTTGGAATATATATTAGACAAAAGTGTAATATATAATTAGGGTAACTGCAGTATATTTTAGGAGCATGTTTAGTATAAAAATATTCAAGCTTGCAGTATACATTAAATGAAAGTGTAGTATATAATCTATATATCTACAGTATATTTTAGAAGCAACTGTATTATAAAACATTCAAGCCTAAAGTATATACTAACTGAAAGTGTAATATAATAAATTATGTGTTTCTCAAGTACATTTTAGAAACTTTTGTAGTATAAAACATTCAATCCCGAAGTATACCATAACTGAAAGTGTAGTATAATATATTATATATTTCTGAAGTACATTTTAGAAGCATCTGTTTATATACTAATTTTTCTAAAAGGATTAGTTTATTATCTATTTATATACTAATTTTTCTTTATCTGATTGCAGCCAAGTTAAGACATTATGAGGTCTGCTCTTATTGCTCCCCCCAATTTTTTCAGAGTAAATTGGATATTATAAAGTCCAAGGTCAGGTCAAAATATTTTGATGCATTGAAGAAGACTCCTTTTTATACATACATGGATATGTCAAAGTTAAGTTCAAGCTTCATTCGGCTTGAAGCTATACTAAGGAGATTTGACCTAAAAAGGTGTCATTTCATTTTTTGGAGGGGGTTGAAGTTCCTTTTTCTACAGCTAAATTTTTTATGGTTTTAGGGTTGCCATATGTGGGACAATCTATGGATACAACATAGAAAATGAAGTTTTCAACCTTTGACAGCCTTTTTTCTGGAAAGCTGCAGAATATTATTAGATCTGAAATAGCTAAAAAGTTTAAGGAGTATGTATATAAGGATAGTGAGGAAGACTTGAATAATTTTTGTAGATTATACGTACTTTTTATTTTTAATTATTTTCTATTTCCAACATCAAATTATTTGACTCCACGATTTCTCCTATCATACTTGAACATTTGTCTAGAGTTAGTCTGTATGCACGGGGCATAGCTACATATAATTTTTTTGTTCAAGATATGAAGAACCATATAGGAGTAGGTGGAGAAAAAATCAAGAAATACATTGATGGGTGCATAGTTGGTTTGATGGTAAGTGTTTGCTTCATTTTTTTAACAACATTGATTATATTTATATTCAAGTGAATATAATTTTTTTATTTATGAATGGCAGGTATGGGTCTATGAACGCATCCCTTCACTGACTTTGCCAGTGAATTTGTTTGAGTTTTCACGCTTTTACCGGTGGAAGGATAGCAAACTCCCACATAATGTGGAGGAGGCAGAGAAAAAATTAAAAAAAATTACAGCAGAAATAGTAATAATTGTAATAATTCATTGTTAGCTTTTTGTATAAGAATTTGAATTTGATAATTATTTTCATTGTAATAGATTGTAGCCCTCAACCTTGCTTCAGAGAAGTTAGAATTGGCAGTTTTGATAAAAAAATCAAAGGCTGTCAATACTATCATCAGTCAAGTCCATGTTTGTGATCATATAGTACACAAAGCAATTATTGTAGCTAAAGTTGAAGAAATTAAATCATTGAAAGAAAAATTTGCTTCATTCGATATGATGGCAATAAAGGAGCAAGGTGAGGAGAAGCATCTAGTTGAGTTCAAGACCAAGAGGGAGGAGCTTGAAGAGGGAGCTGATGAGTTTGTAAATGAGATGGTACTTGATTTGGTAGATGATGCACAGAAAGAAGGAAATGAATATGAAAACACGATGGATGAAGAAAGTCGAACAAAACACCGTCATGATCCTTCAGATTCTCCTAAACCTTTGAAGATAGAAGTGTATGTACCAATTCAAGATGCTGAGTTCAAAGAATCTGAGATTGAAGTGGCAAATGTCATGTCCTCAATTGTGACAGATGTGAGCAATCAAGAAGACAGGAAGCCAAAACGAAAATCTCCAGATTTTGTCAGCCTCCCAAGCACCACACCAGCCAAAAGAGTAACAGAAGTGACAAAGATCTATGGTCCTTCTTGTCCTCGTCCTCGTCCAAAAAAAGACATAGAACAAGAAAAGAAGGTGTTGTCAATTACTTAATATTTTAAGTTTTTGCATTTTGCATTTCATTTGTAAATTGTTTATTTGTAATAAATGTAATGATATCTTATTCTTGATTGGTAGATATTTGTACTTAATGTGATTATATCTTATATTTCATGTTGGTGATATTTGTACTTAATGTGCTGTCTTTTGTATTTCAAGTTGGTGATATTTATACTTAATGTGCTATTCTTTTGCACTTCATGTTGGTAATATTTGTACTTCATGTATTGATCTTTTATACTCCATGTTGGGATATTTGTAGTTCATGTGCTGATCTTTCGTACTTGATAGTTGATTTTTTATACCTAATGTGCTCGAGTTTTGTATCCCATGTAAGCATAGTTTGTACTCTAATAAGGGATACTTTAATAATTGATACTTTACACTTAATATGCTTGAGTCTTGTACCCCATGTTGGCTATATTTTGTACTTCAATAAGGGATACTTCAATAGTTGATACTTTGTACTTAATGGGGATGATTTATTTACTCCATGTTGAATATATTTTATACTTCAATAGGAGATACTTCAATATTTGATACTTTGCACTTAATGAGGATGATTTTTGTACTCCATGTTGAATATATTTTGTACTTCAATAGGGGATACTTCAATAATTGATACTTTGCACTTAATGTGATTAAGTTATGTACTCCATGTTGGTCATATTTTATACTTCAACAGGGTATACTTCAATTGTTGATACTTTGTACTTAATGTGCTTGGAATTTATACTTCACGATGGTATATTTTGTACTTCAATACTTGATTCTTTGTACTTTATGTGCTTGAGTTCTGTACTCCATGTTGGCTATATTTTGTAGTTCAACGGGGTATACTTCAATTGTTGATACTTTGTACTTAATGTGCTTAGATTTTGTTCTCCATGTTGGTTATATGTTGTACTTCAATAGGGGGTACTTCAATACTTGATTCTTTGCACTTAATGTGTTAGTCTTTTGTACTTTAATTGTTACACTTTGTACCTAATGTGCCGTATTTTGTACTGTAGGAGACCAAAGACATCAGTCTAATCTTGGTGGCAAAGAAACTTGCCAGCCGAAAGATTGAAGCGCCCAATTCCTATAAAGAAAGGACTGATTATAGAGGTCAAGAACTTATTCCAGCAGAAGAGCAAGAAGTCATCGATAACTTTGTTAGAAGAGATAATTTGGGGTAACAAAATTTTCTTATTATTTTTCTTTTGAATAAATTGGTGTCTGAACTAACAATTAACAATTGTGTAGAGTGACTGTCTGGGAGGGAGCACGACAGTTTCTAGATGGAAGAAACTTTTGTGACCTCTTATTTGGAGGAAAACTTACCAGTGACATAATGGGCTGCTACATGTCAATATTATGCAGCCTATCTTTAGGTAACAAGTGTCACCACAAGGTGTGGTTTATGTTCGGAATAACACATGTATGTGGCAGTTTTCTAACTTAATTGAGTTCATATTTCCAATGAGTATTTATTTTTATACTTCATAGGCTGATATATTAGACAAACTCAACGGACGCAACTTGAAGGATATGAGCGATGAAGAATTCGTGGAGATGATACCTACACTTAACTCCTTCACTCTTAAAGATTTGGAAGACTTGACGTTGTATCTTGTAAACCAGTATCGTTACATAATCCTACCAATTTGTCGGCATGTTCATTGATTTTTGGTTGTCCTTGACACCTCGACTCATTTTTTCTTGTATTTGAATTCAATAATGGCAGCCAGATACAAACTGATAGCTACTGCTATTGTAAGTTTGCTTCCTTCCCCTGTGATTTCTTCATAAAATAGGGAGTCAACAACTGATCAATATTTTTGTAGGCTTCATTCTATTCTTGGTACATGAGGCTTTCATTGGGGTGTTGTGTAAATGAATTAATAAGGCAAAAAAAAGCAAACAACAAACGAGTACAGTAGATTGCGGCATCTTTGTGTGCCTTTGAGCAGAATATTTTGCTAAAGACACCCTAGTGTTTTTGAGGTCTGCTGGAAAAATTAACATGGACAAATACTGTGTGAAAATGACATATATAATATTAAGTCGTGAAAATAACAGGATTTGAATCACACCTTGTATGTAAATACATATGTAAATTGAAGCATACTTTGTATATAATATTATTTTGTATGTAAGTATAGTTTTCCATCAAGCATTTATAATACTTTAAATTGAAAATACCAAGTGAATTTGAGTACAATTCGAAGGAAATGAAGTACAAACCCTAAACTTACGAAGTATAAAATGTGTTTGGCTGAAATACAATTCAGTTCAATTGAAA
>JACGDI010000077.1:66465-76755 GCA_014898725.1 Jacaranda copaia
TGCTTTTTTGTTTTTTTTTTTTTATAAATATTTTGCTCTTTTTTAAGTATTGTTATGAGTTATGAATGAATATTTGAAGTGTGAACTTAAATTTTTTAACATTATTTGTATTTTCATATTTTTTTTGTCATTTAAAACATGTTTTTTGGAATATTCACACTATACATATATTTTTATAATTTTTCTTTTAAATTATCGCCTCGTTCACCTTTTGGTCACCCGCCTTAAAATTGGGCCTCTGGCCTTTGATTACTATGATTTTATCAAAATAGGAAAATATAAAATGACATTTCGACAGTGCTTTATTAGCTCTAAATATACATACATCATGTAGTGCAGTTACAGATGATGTGACAAGTATGAAATATGCTTACTTTATGTTTCTTGATTGGATTTACTTGAGGATAATCAGATATTCATTTCTGTTGTATACCTTTTCTGTTATTATTTTTACATTTAAAGAAGTTAGGGTATATTAGAAAGAATTATAGAGCATCTCAATGCACTATGGTAAGCTTGATCTGGGGACAGGAAATTTTCTACCAAGTTAGTTGTTACACCTTGCTATTCATAGGGGAACCCCACCCATTTACTCTTTTTTGTGAAGCACTGTGCAATATTGATTTCTAGCTTGAAAATCAATGAAAAAATTCATTATCAACCTGAAGTCTTTGCTTATCATTTAGATATGGTCACATGATCGACAATGTTGTGCTAATTGTCACTGGAACTTTGCATGAGAGAGATGTTCAAGAATTGTTGGAGAAATGCCATCCTTTGGGAATGTTTGACAGGTAGTATATCTTAGTATAACATATTGGGCAGAAGGCAGATATCTTAATTGTAATATATAATGACTTTGCCATTCATTTCCACAGCATTGCTACTCTGGCAGTAGCCCAGAATATGAGGGAGCTCTACAGACTTGTGCTTGTTGACACACCGCTGGCTCCATACTTCTCTGAGTGCCTCACTTCAGAGGTATTGACCGCTGCACATTTTTTTGAGTTTCCAAGATTGGGATTGTTGTGTCAGTGTATTTACCGCTTTTGTCTTGCTATGTTCTCTGACTATTTGTATGCTAAAAGTTTTCCTGCTAATAGTCTTCAATCGTTCTTCTTGATTCTGAATGGATTTATATGCTGAAAAATATTAATTCTGCAGATTTGTAGATCTCAGCTGTTTGTTCTCTATTATGAAATATGTACAGAAGATGAAGCAAGCTAATCTCAGTTGTCCCCATGCCATTAACTCCAACTGCTGGAGCTAAGGAACCAACTAGATGAATGATCTAGTATCTACCTTGTTGAATTGCTTTTTGTTAGAGATATAATTTCTCAAAGCAAGTATTATTATGGGGAGAGATCCACTGTTGTTGTCTTTGGTTGATAAAAATTGTTTCTGCTTTTGTTAGTGTATACCGAGATCAAAACATGCTCTGCAATGTTCACATTTGTATTTATGCTATTTCTGTAGGACTTGGATGACATGAACATAGAAATTATGAGGAATACTCTCTACAAGGCATACCTTGAGGATTTCTACAAATTTTGTCAGGTAACTTATCAGTTTGAAATATTTGAAAGTTTCTTGAATTGTGCTGTTGAAGTACATTTTGTTTCTGTATTTTACTCTTTAACATAAGAATTTACATGTAGAAACTTGGTGGTGCCACCGCGGAGATTATGTCTGACCTCCTGTCATTTGAGGCTGACAGAAGGGCACTCAACATCACAATAAACAGGTTTGGCTGCAGGCATTAAAATATCCTTGTATATAAGGGTCCTAGATAGTGCAATATTTTGACCCCTTTGTATGCTCTTTACCTCCAGCATTGGCACTGAGCTTACTCGTGAGGATCGCAGGAAGTTGTATTCTAATTTTGGCCTACTGTAAGGGATTTCACATCATCTCTTTATTATGTCATAAAGTTGTAGTTATCTGCTTGCTGGAGCTCTTTTTCTAGGACTAACAGCATAGTTGTTGAATAGATATCCCTACGGTCATGAGGAGCTTGCTATTTGTGAGGATATAGATCAGGTACTTAATAGTTTCTATTTATATGCTCTTGTTTGTTATGAAGAGTTTGTATTTTATTTATTTCAGTTTTGCTTGCTATGTTGTATTTTGGTAAGTTTTGCAAAAATTCCTGACAAAGGCATCCCTTTTCTCTGACAAGATAACAGCAACAGAAAGTCATGAAAGAAAGCATTTACATCTCAATAACCCTGGGTTTAAAGATATTTACAATATGAAAGGTCTATTGCACTGGTGCAATTTTTTTCAGCCAAATTGAATGGAAGATGCAGATATGCAAATCTAAGTTGAATGTGATACAAATTAGGAGCATTCTTAATTTTTCAATTTTATGGTTTGCTAATTGTCCTTTATCATATATTTTTTCATTGGGTTGATTGTGGGAAGGAGAAGGTAGGCCTATCCATTGTTCGGGGGTGCTTTTGTAGCGTCTTATATACATGTAGTTGATTTTTATTTTTATTCATCAATGAGGAGGCACAAATCCATTTTAAATGGTTATTGCATGCTTATATTCTGAAATAAGCCAGCTTGCAATGACAGTGAAGGGCTAAAAACCCTTTATTTTTTCTTCTGATCTGTTATCTGTGCATTCTTTATTATGCTGCCTTCCATTATATGCTGCCTTCCATTTCTTAATGAATTAGCCAACTAGCTCTTAATTTTTGTTTGTCCATAAATTCCAGGTTCGTTCTGCTATGGAAAAGTATCCTCCTTATCAGTCCATATTTACCAAGTTATCCTATGGCGAAAGTCAATTGCTTGACAAGGCCTTTTATGAAGAGGAAGTCAAACGACTTTGCTTAGCATTTGAGCAACAGGTTTGTTTTTTCAGAGCTTGATGTTGAAATCGGTGGTTGCATGTTTAGTAGCATTAGCTTGATTAGCAATCACTGTTTAGTTTTTACCATCTTTCGTTATTTGTATTTACTTGAAGCAGCATACCAATGCTCTGGCTATGGAAAATTGATTTACGGGTAATGTTGGGTTGGTGCAGTTCCATTATGGTGTATTTTTTGCTTACATGAGGTTGAGGGAGCAAGAGATCAGGAACTTGATGTGGATATCCGAATGTGTTGCACAAAACCAGAAGTCGAGAGTGCACGACAGTGTCGTTTTTATATTTTAGTAAGTACCCCCACTTAGTATATTTCTGTAAATTTTGTTTGCAATTCAGACCCTTTGATGATGTGAGTTGCCAAGAGTATTTCTTCTGCCTTTTTATCAAATTTCATGAATAAGCCATGCGTGTGATGGAGTTGGGGGGGAGAATGTTTATTTACATCAACCTAATGTATGCCGATATATTCATCTCATGTACAATAAAATACACAGGCATATTTCTTAATTTTGTTCCAGCGTGGTACCGAATTTTATTGCATATATCCATGCTGTAAGGTTGCATGTTTCCTGCCTGGTATCTTTTTAAAATTTTGAAAATGTTGAAAAAATAAAATGAAAACACAACTAAATAGGCTCTAACGGCCTGTTTGTTTTCATTTCCAAGCCTATTTTCATTTTTATTTAGAAATGAAAATTGGAAACACATTTTCTCACAATTTTCTTAAAAAAAATGTATATATTTTTTTTCTCAAAATTCTTTTTAAACCTTTTCTATCATCTTATTACATATCAATCAAATTCAAATTTGGTTTGATATAAAGTATTCACCATTATTATTAAATTAATGAAATATATGTATTTTATAAAAATATTTTTTTAAATATAAAAAATATAAATTAATCTACTTTTTAATTTTATAGTCTATTCTAATAATTACTTTCTAATATTTTATTTAAATATATCTAAATTTTTATTTTATAATTAACTTTTCAATTTTTAGAAATGTATAAAAATAAAACCAAACGGGCTGTAAATGTATAAAGACCAATGTGCACCGCTACAATGGCATAAGATGACATCATATTCATGAATATTTTTTGATTATGTGTCCTTGAAATCTGGCCGGTCATCTCTTTCTACTGCATTCAGCGAAAACAGATAAAATAATGGGCCATTTTTGCGTTCAAACAAAGCAATTGCGGTTACGAGGTTGACTAATTGAAAGCAAACCCTCCCCAACGGTTAACTGTAGAAAATCGGGCACGTTTGTGACGTGGTCCCCTAACACTTCTATTTATCCTCTTTTATTTAGATACTGTCACAAAAAATTCTTTGCACCTTAGCACTTATGGGAAAATCTAAATAACACTTTTGAAATTGACCCAACATCTCAAACGACACAATTGCCCTTAAAGCCTTTCAAAATTTGCTATCACAAGGTTTAATATTTTTTTCCCCCTAATTTTTGTCTTGTATTGCTTTATTTCAACCTCAAAAAAAGGGCTGCAACTGATTTGCCTTGGCATCATCTTAATGTGCATAAAAAACGAGCCATCGGCTATTTTTAAGGCAGATTTAGTAATAATTAGGAAAAATGGACGTTATTAATTGGCAAATACTTTCATAGGATGCTCCAAACGTGACATAAATTCATAATAGTCATAATTTTTTCTAGTAAAAATTAATGGTACTTGATATTTTTCTAGAATACCTTATAAGAAACGAATTAAATAAAATAACATGTGAAATTCATCTAATTTGAGAAAAGGAATTCCCGTGGCACACAGTGAAACATTTTGCTTAATGACTAATGTACATAAAATTAATTCACAAGTTGAAACTAAAAGTTGAAGCCGTCTTGTTCTTATTTTACTTTTAGGGCCTGTGTGCTGGGAATGATGCGATTACAAGTGATGTATAAGTCAATTGATACATTTTAAGCTCATTAAAATAAAATATTTTAATTTTATGTTTGGCTGATAAGATTGATATATAAATGAATTAAAATATAATATATAAATTTACTATTATGTCCTTTGTAATTTTTAACAAGTTTTTCACAATTTCCTCATTTTTTCCATTCTTAAGAACTAGGTTTAATTAGAAATAAGATACAAAAAAAAATAGACCCTATTTGATTTTTATAATTCTAATTACACCAAATCAAGCATTCCCCCCTTGATCCATTTACCAAAAGTAACAATAAATAATGTTGGTATGTATCACACCTAATTAAAGGATTTTATCAATTGAAATAAATACTAAAAGAAGCTTTATTAGATATGTATCACATGTAATCAAGCCAAGCAAACAAGCCCTCAATTTTTTATCACAATGGTGAAATTTGAAATTTGTCGATATAATTCATTCACAATTTTTTTTAAAAAAAAGACGTGTATTTGGCACGCCATATGATGTGCTAGAAAACAAATCGAAAATAGTAAATAAAAAACACAATGTTAGGTTCAATGAGAAAATGAATTCTAATCGGCAACGTCTCAGGGCTTAATGAGGCCTTTTTATAATTTCTCTAAAATCAGGAGTAAAAATTTTAGAAAACATAAGTTTACATAATTCACATAATTTATCGATGTATCAAAATACATCATTCTCCACACCTTAAAAAAAAAAAAAATTCATTTTACATTCATACTCCATTGCTCTTATTATTCTATTTCAGTCAATTCTTAAGCACAATACTAGGAGAAATAATTCTTATTGCTTTTAGGTAACTTGTAACACCCCTAAAATTTTATTGATTTTATTTATAATACATAATTTTGTCAGTATTTGAAAAGTTTATGAATTTCATAATATTAATTATTTTAAAAAGTTTTGTGGGTTAAGTTATAATTTTTATAGACTTAATTGTGTAAATTTTTGTATAGTTTGGGGTTTGAATGAGATATCCTAAGTCGATTGGGGTTATTCACAATTTTTCTAAAAACTTGGGGCGCCATTGTATAACTTAAATTTTTGAGGGACTAAATTGTAATAACAAAAAAATTTTGAAAATGGGATTTCAAAAACCGTTTGCTACTTCTTTTCCTCTCCATTTCTTTCTTTCCTTTTTCCCTTCACTTTTCTTTCCTTCTTCTTTCTTCTTCTCCTCCTCGGCCAAGACCACCATCTCCGGTAAAGCTCACTAGCAACCCATATTAGCCATCTAACCCCTTCAGTTTGTTCTCCACACCAACATCCTCACTCCCAACCACACAAACACACACCCACGACAGTGGAGAAGCGATGGCGAGATGACTCGAGAGAGAGAAATCACGGTGGCCAACTGGGTTCTTCGTTTTGCGGTGACCATCAATGATTCTGAGGGGTGCATTAGGCAGTACTCGACGTGGGGAGCAAGGTGGAAGTGTTGCATTGTAGCTTCGACGACAGCAGAGTGGTGATCAGAGAGCGGTGGTGGGAGAGAGAAGTGCGACTATTTTTAGCCCGTTCCAACATCTACGTTGCTCAAAATTCAAAACTAAACGTAGCATTGGAATCCTCTCGTCGAGAGGAGCATTGTTGTGGCGGAGTTAAATTTTTTGACAGCAACAGAGAGATAGTTTGTTTGTCTCGACATGGTGATCGTCCCTGTGTTATCAGTTTGTGATTCCTAACCCTCAGTAGTGAAATTTGGATTTTGATCAGTTGTTGCATGTTATACATATATATATATATACATGCATGCATGAATCTTGTCTAGAACGAGCCTTAGAGTCGATATATGTACCTTTATGAACTATTTACCTATGCGAGAAATAGGGAGTTGGGAGATATGAACTTTGGACTCAAATTATGGTTGATATTAAGTTGAACTTTAATTTTGATATTGGGAACTATTGTGGGTTAAATAGTGTTTAAAATGGAAATTTGACTAGAGAATAATGCATTCATATTGCTTATGATTGTAATGCCTTGATTTGTTATCGTGAAAATTATGTTATTTTGGAATTAACCTAAACTGTCATAGATAATTTGAAAATGTTAATTCTGGAGAATTTTGTGAAGAAGGATATTAATCTATATCATCTTGATAATAGATAAGGCATTAGAATGCTTGATGCATTTCTAGAAGGTTGCTAGGATTGAACAAGAATTTTGATTCTTAGAATATTTTCTTGATTAGGTGACGACAAGTTGGGTACTGGCAAGCAGCGGATTTTGGATTTGAGTGTTACTGATTAAAACTACAAGAAGTGAGGGTCTGCCAATCTGGCAATTCCTTTTCTTATTTGTGGTTATAATAAGCCCCTGTGTAGGTTTTACTGCTTCTGAACCGTACTCTTAATTGTGATTTAAATATGTCTGTTATCTGTTATCTGATTTGAATACCCCTGTGAGGGTAATCTCTGATATTAATTCTATTTTCTGTTTGTTCTGGCACTCAGAACCTGTGTCTGCTATCTGTTATTTTGATATCTGTCTGTCTTATATCTGTATTGTCTGTACTATATCTGTGCTTTGTTGGCATATTTGCTATTAGTTCTGTATTTATTGGCCATGTTGGCTTATCTATGTTCTGTTACTGCTTTCTATTGCGTTGGCGGCATTGTTGTTCTATTATGTAATGTTGATCTGAAATCGACGATGCGCTAGGAATTTTCCCTTAGGCATTGGTATAAGCGGTTATTTCTATTATATGTATGGTGATTATGTGAGCTAAAGGCCATACCTGGCAATCTGTTTGGTTATGTGGGACATGCTAGGGATTTCCCCTGGGTGTCAACAGTACGCTAGGAATTTCCTCCTAGGTGCCAACTGTATGCTCGGGATTTTCTCCTAGGTACGAATGATACGCTAGGGAATTCCCCCTAGGTGTCAGTGGTGCATTATAAGGTGATGTATAGGCATCTACCATATACCAAGCTATTATGCTTAGGTGAAATATCTGTCTATTTGGTATAAGGTGAATCTGCAATGCATGTCTAATAGCTTTTTCTTGGAATGCATATACTTTGGGTTGAATTGCCTAAATGATTCTTATATGCTTGTAATATGTTTTTAGAGCAATAAGGCAGAAGAGTTTCCTGTTTGCTTTTCTGTACTGCCTATTTTCTGAATTTATTATATTCAGCATGTTTAAATTATACTTTATCGAGTTGAGTTCCTCCTCAATAAACCTTGCTATTACTTTTACTTATCCCTTACTAAGTCTTTGAACTAAGCCCCTTTTATTTCATAATCTCTCAAACATGGATGAGCTCTAATGGATGCCAGGTTTGGAATGAAGTGTGTGGTTATTTTGTAATAGAACCAATGCCGTAGTTAAGTATGGAACTTGTGAATGTTTCGTTTACCTTAGAGATGTTTTGATGTGTAAATCTTATTTGAAGGTTGTAGTGTAAAATGGCATTGATGGCATGATTTATCAAAGGCTACATAATTAATTTCCCTGAATCTCTTATGATACATTTGTTTTGTGGCTTTATTTAGTCTTGTTGAGATGAATTGGTGTTTAACTTTGAGACGTTTGAATTTTATAGGTCTTTCGTTGAATCATAACTTTGAGATTTAAGTCTAAATCAGAGTAGTGCCTTAGCTCAGGTGCTATCTCAAGGTGGGGTGCTACAAACTTAGGGCCCATTTGATTTTATTTTCGTTTCCATCATTTTTAAAATATTGAAAAGTAGTTAGTAGAAATAAGTTTATATTTGGATAGATTGTTGGAAAAGTAATAATTATATTGGTTTTAGTATGAGAGAGAGAGAGAGAGAGAGAGAGAGAGAGAGAGAGAGAGAGAGAGAGAGAGGTGATGGAAAAAGATATATAGGTTATTGGGAAATGCATTTTGAAAATGATAATGCAAATGATGTTGGGTGAAAATGTGTAAAAAGTTATGTGTTTAATTTTTTTTATATATTAATGACGTGTTTCATTTTTTAAATAGTAAAAAATGTAAAAATTGGTTTTGAAAATACAGTTTGATTCTTCTATTCCATTCCAAATTACATTCATATTCCATTTCATGAATATGTAACACATATGTTAAATATTTTTTTAATTGATTGAAAATCAAATACACCTATCATAAATACAAAAAATTGAAGTAGAGATGAAATAGAAAATAAAATAAAGGATTTAAAGGGTTTGAAAATGAAACCAAACATGTTACTTATCCAGTTTTAAATGCTGTTTGCATTTTGAAACTTAAAAAATGATTGTATTAGTTTAACTTTTGCTTTGCCCATGTTTTGTTTTTAAATTTAAAGTACATGAGATTTATTGTTTCATTTTACATCTTTACTTGAATTTTAATGTATTCAATAATTATTTCATGTTTATATATATGTGTTAGGCTTGATAGGTATAAAATACAATGATTTTGATTGTAACCAAATAAGAGAGAAATAACACCACATCAATATAAGAACTTCGCTATTGATGCGACATCATTTTAATAGCAAAAAAGAAAAAAAAAAAAAGGTCCTTTTTTAATATTAAAATAATTGAAAAAAAATTCACATGTGATAACTTTTTCGTGATGCAAACATTCGTTTTCCATACTGCGCCAGGCTACGGACATGACATAAAGATCACGAGATTAGTGGATGTATTAGCAATAATTGTAATTATAAATGCACATTATACGATAAATTTAATGTTATTACCGTTTTCTACTATGAATGCAAAATCAATCTATCAAACTTTACGTTACAACTTGACTTTGGTTGGTGGGTAAAAAAAAAAAAAATTTTTTTTGGCTATGTTTGATTATATTTTTATTTTTTTAAATACACATTCTTTAATATATACATACATATTATATATTATATATTATATATTATATTATTAATCTAACATTAAAAAAATTATCTAATTTTATTTTCATCCAAAAAATTCAACAAAAAGTATTGATTTTACTGCTACAACAAAATATATCTCTTTCAAAATATAAATAAATATATATCAAAAAATTACTTTCACATTTTCAAATAATTCATTTTCCTAAAATATATAATAAACACATAATAAAATCAAGGGATAATTGCATTAAACCCCCCAACTTATGACTCTCGTTGTACATTGCTTCCTAACCGTTGTTGATGTGCAATTTTACTCTCTGAACTAATGAAAATGTTCGCTAACACTACATTTGCATTGTTTTGATAGAATGTAACCAGTGAGTATTGGACACATGGGTTGAAAATAATCGAATATTCTTATTAGATTCCACCAGAATAGTGTAAAATATTGTATTGGTGAACATTTTTATTAGTTCATGGGATAAAATTATACATTTTAATTAATTTAGAGAGTAAAATTGCACATCAACAATAATTTTGAAGCAATGTACAATAAAGACCATGAGTTGAAGGATTCAATACAATTAACCCTAAAATCAAATAAAAAACATAACCAAACACTACTTTGGTTTGTGAAAATTTCGTATACCCGCTTGTTATGCAATTT
>JACGDI010000077.1:84586-115980 GCA_014898725.1 Jacaranda copaia
AGATTTCATCAAGCATGAAAAATGGTGTAATAATTCTTTAATCTATTAAGATGGCTGTCACCATATTAAACAAAATTTATTAGGTCAATGCTCTTATAGAGTCTGCTTAATTCCTCTCTTAATTATTTTTCCTCTCACCAAACGCATTTTTTTCTGCTCCCAACTATTCAAACTATGCTTAATTATAAAAATCAAATAAGACCCAAATCACAAATTTCATAAATGTCATTCAAACGACTAATCTTAGATAGTTGACTCTAAATTAATAGATTAATCATAACTTGGCCTCAAAGTCTCTGATCCATCTATTAAAAGTTTGTTTTTGTTTGTTTTTCAATTAATTTATTATAATATATACATGTAGTAGGATGACCATTAATAAAATAATTAATATGACATTGTTATATATATATTGAATTAAATAACTAGAGAGACTGATGTCATCACTTCATATTTTTAATTAACTATAAAAAAATAAAAAATAATTGGAGAAAATTTTCCAGCTAGTTTGTAATTATAATTTCTAGATTTTTCAAAGAAGTGAAATCAGATCTTCCTAAGTCGACCGTTGTTATTGATGAAATAGTTTAGTTAAGCTGGCAAATTAACAAATTGATTGTGACTTCAATATATGTAGTCTTCGTAGTTGTTAGCCAGACTTAGTAAAGAAGTCAGTAGGCATCGACCCAAGTTTTCCGGTCTACGTCGGTATAAGAAAATTAATGGAAAAAACATTTCAAGAAATTCGAAAAAAGCGGAAAAGTATTTTATCAATAGAGAAAATTCAAATTTCTCAATTGACAGTATTTTTTTTTTTTGAACTTTTTTTAGTGCTATGTATACAGATTTTCCATTATGGCAATTATAGATAGCCATTTTTAAATTTCGACCCATATTTGATTAGTGATTATAGGCATGAGAATGAAAAATTATATCATTATGATGTTCAATTAATATGATCAAAAGTTTTTTAGCTAATGCGGTTTATGTTCTCGATTTGTAATATAAACAAACTGCTATCGGCTATATTTTCATCGAAAACCCACATCATAAACAAGTCAGACGAGCAACAAAAAACTAGCTAAAAGGGAAATATTAAACATAGTGTAATGATTAAACATAAAAAGTTTGCTTTTACAAAAGCAAAATTTTTTATCATGTATGTTTTCATTGAAAACACCCACCTCATAGACAAGTCAGATGGATAACGAAAAACTAGCTAAAAGGGAATGTTGAACATATATAGTGTAAAGATTAGAAATAATAGCTAGCTTTTATAAAAATAAAATTTAATAATACATATGAGTAGGACAATACATCTCATGAAACAAATCTAAATTTGGACATTAATAACATTCCATCTACAAGCAAATAATCTTTCATTATCCCGAAAGATGGAAGAATCCATGCCAAAGTGTAAACCTTAAGAGGAAATGAAAATTAAGGAGTGAAAAAAGAAAAAAGAATTATATATGCAAGTAATCTAGCTAGGGCATTTTTAGGGCACCAAAGTAGTCTATTCATTTCAAAGAAAACTTGTGACTGAATGTGAAACAAGAGTCCTTACCAACCATGTGAAAGCATCAAACATTGTTGTACTAAACTCTTAAGTTTGAAATTAGACGATGAATTATTCAATAATACGTATTACTATATCACCGCCGTATTCTCCGTGCAAAGTCTACAAACCCCATCTGTCTGTCACCAGTATTTTTCAAATCCATAATTTAATGTAATGCACAAAAATTTCCCCGAAAAATTTTCAACTCCATGTGTTATAAAAAAATAGCCGTATGAGCTAGTCGGGCAGTTGACATTTTGAAGTCTCTCTCTGTGTGTGTTTACAGTATGAGGGATGAGATTTACTCACAGATAAATTAATAAAGGACGGAGGAACAGTAACATGTTGAGATAGAAGGGGTGTGATCTTCTTGCGCAAGAAGCTTACAAGTACTGAAGTATACACAAAGAAAAGCAAATGGAAGAAAAAATAGATATTAATGAAACCTGCTTTAGCGATGAAGATGCAGTGAACGTAAAGCACGGAACTGGTTCTTGATTTAGTATAATTTTTACTATGTATTATATGATTGGTTGTTTTTATTTGGCCTGTTTGGTTCAAATGATTCTTCATTTCTCTTGATCATGCAGGAAGATGAAATCGAATCGGCTAAATCAGAAATGACGGGAGTGAGGGAAGAGAACTTGAGACTGAAAACCCTACTGCAACAAATCGAGAAGGATTACAAGGCTCTGCAGATGCAGTTTATTGATAGTTTTCAGCAAGAATCGAAGAGCAATGGAAGCCCAATTCCCACGAGGACTATTAATGCTGATGATAAAGAACAAGAACTTGTATCTCTTCGCCTTGGAACGAGTCAAACTGATCAATCCAAGAAGGAATCAGATGTTCATGTGACAAGTACTAGCACTAGTAATTCCAGCAAAATTACCAGTGAAAATGATGAACTTAAACTTGGGCTGGAGTACAATCTTGAAGGGCTGCAGAAAAATGAGGAATATAGGGTCGTGGGATCTGGCAAAAATCCATGCCTGGATAGTTATGATCAGGCTGGAGAAAAATTGCCGCAAAGTAAAGTGTTGGAGACGAAGAGAAGTGGAGGAGAAGAATTTTCTCAGGCAAGTGGGAAGAGAGCAAGGGTTTGTGTAAGAGCAAGATGTGATACCCCAACAGTGAGTAAATTAATTCTTGTTTTATTTATTTATTTTGAAATGTTTGTTTTTTTTTCAATTCCCTTATAATTGAGTTAAAGAAGGGATTTCTGTTTTGATATTGCATGAATTGAAGATGAATGATGGGTGCCAGTGGAGAAAATATGGGCAGAAAACTGCTAAGGGGAATCCATGTCCGAGGGCATACTATCGCTGCACAGTTTCTCCATCATGCCCCGTCAGGAAACAGGTAACCTTTCTGTTGTCTCTATATAGTTTAATGAAAATTGGCTTACAAAATTAAGTGCTTAAAATCATGGGTTTAGCTTCTATTTTTTCATAATGTATCCACATAATTGGAAAAATGAGACATTTAATTGAGCCCTTTTTGATCATACATAAAATTATTAGAAGCCTCTATATTTATATTCTACTCGTTGATTTTTTTTATATTTTTGACTAAATTTGATTGAAGAAAATTTATAGGTTAAGTCGTTAAGAAGTTTTTGAAAGTTATAAAACATTACAAAAATAACTTTGAGAGTGCTTAACTAATATTTCGTATCAATAGCCAGTTTTACATGAACTAGGAGCAAAATGAAATTCATCCGAATATTTTACTCATAGAATATATGTAAAGTGTTTGGCTTTGTTTGAATGGTGAATTCATTAAGAATATGAAAAAAGCTATTGCTTATATCTGATTTTATATCATATTGAAAGAGAAAAGGTCTAAGGCAGTCTATAAATTACTTATCATCTCAAAATTTAAAGTATACTTTTAGAAAAATAAAATTTTATGCCAATACGTATTAATGGAGTAATATATCAATAAGCTTAAAGCTCCATATCTAACAACAAATTTGATCATATCATCCATATGTTTTCTTTTCTTTTCTTTTTTTTTTTCCTGTCATTTTTTAGCACATAGAGCAAAACATACGCTTGAGCAAACGCTGATTTTCTCTCCATTTTCCCTATATCAATTCAGGTCCAACGATGCGCCGGGGACATGTCCATCCTGATCACAACCTACGAAGGCACTCACAACCACCCACTACCCATCTCAGCCACCGCAATGGCTTCCACCACCTCCGCCGCGGCTTCCATGCTCCTTGCCAGCTCCTCCACTTCTCAGCCATCAGCCACCGCAGCTCCACCCCCCAATCTTTACGGGCCACCACCTTTCCACCCCTCTGATAGCTCCAGAATACGACCTCACTACTTCCCCAACTCTTCATCAGCTCCCTGTCCCACCATAACTCTAGACCTCACCACCAATCCCTTGACCAGTTTCGGCCTCTATTCCTCCACTTCCCGAACAGCGCCGCCAAGAGTTTCTGCAACAAATCTAAGCTTTTCTTCCATGGATTCCAATATGGTGCCAACAGGATGGGGCAGTGGAGGGTTCTCTAATGGGACATTACCCTATAACAACGATCATAATCTCTTGCAGCCCCGAAAACCAGCCCAAGAACAGAAGTGGCAATCTTACTTGGAAAAATTCAACCAGGGTTCCTCCCAACAGCAACAGGCTCTTACAGAAACATTAACCAAGGCAATTACATCTGATCCGAATTTTAGATCAGTAATAGCCGCTGCAATTTCATCAATGGCAGGAAAAGTGAACAATGACAAAGGGGAAAATCTAGGCCAAAGCTTGAAATGGGGTGAGCATATACCAGCCACAGATACGACCTGAAATGGTGAACTTGCTCGATGATCGTGGGCTTTTGGGATTTAGACAGCATGGTTTTGCATCAAAATATGTTGGAAACATTAATGTACAAAGATTTGGGTTTTGGATTTGAACTTTATTAAGATGAATAAAGGTGCTGATAATATACACCAAATATTTATTCCAGCGCTCCATAAGACAGATTACAGAAATATATTGAGTGCGCGGAATCAATATTTGGAGTGAAATTATCAGTATTGAAATGAAATAAAAGTTTATCTAGTAATTGACTGCATGTTAAAAATAACACAAAAATCATTTATAAAGAATACCATGAATGTTGTTTAGGATTATATCCCCCATCCTCATCAACAGCTAATTCAAAAATGTGACACCTTTCCTGGCACATAAAACTGCTATAAAGGCAAAAGAACTCATCTAAGACAATGTGAGTACATGGGCTATGTTACATACTCCATCTCATGAACCTTTAAGTAGTTCATGAAAAGCCTCCTGGGGTATATCAACAGAACCTACACGTTTCATGCGCTTCTTTCCTTCCTTTTGCTTTTCCAACAATTTCCTCTTCCTAGTAACATCTCCTCCATAACATTTAGCAAGCACATTTTTCCTCATAGCCGAAATCCTAAAAAAAGTAACCAGAAAGAGGAAAGAAGAAGTCCAGTTTATATATCCGTGTTTAGCATAAACAAGGCATTTGGAATTTGGATAATAATGCATTTTAAAAGTGCACATAATTTAACCAGGAGTATCCATGTTGCAGATGAGACTTACGTTTCCCTGGCAATGACCTTTGATCCAATAGCAGCTTGTATGGTTATCTCAAACATTTGCCTGTTCAATAAGGTATTAATATAGCCTCCATGAGCAAAACAAAGTCAGAATCAATGAAAAATGATATTGAATCAGTGGACCACCTGTCTATGAACTTCTTTAGCTTCTCCACAAGTTCACGACCAACACGTTGTGCCTTCAATCTATGAATTATAGTTGCCATAGCATCAACTGGTTGTCCATTCAATAGGATATCAAGTTTCACTAAATCGGAGACCTGATAGCTGTTAAACACCCATGTATAATGCATTCACATTAGTTATTGGTACCCAAATCAATTTAAGCATGGCATTGAAGACTGGGCAGCGAGATCTGAGAATGGGAAAGGGAGATGAGGAGATTCAACACTTACTCTGATTCCTCATAATCAAAAGATGCATATCCTGAAGTTATACTCTTTAATTCATTGTAAAAGTCAACAACAATTTCTCTCAGTGGTAAGCGATACTTCATGAGAGCTCTGTGGCTGCACATGAAATATAGATCTAATAATAAATATCCACAGAGGCAAGATCACATTTGCTATATCATGAACAGTTGTTTCCACCTCTGAGCAATTCAACTATCATGGTAAAATAAGCGCATAATATTTTGACAAATAACGCAAACTATTTTTCAGTTTGTTGCAGACAGAGCAAGAATTTCATTGTAGAATGAAGGACTCTTCATGTTTAATTCAGATATGGTTCCAATCATTGTTGTGTCAAGAATTGAAGGACTAAATTGTCTAACAAGTAGCGCATACATTTTAGCAACAGTCACCTGTCAATGAAGGAGTACTCCAACTGCTCGCCTCGCCGTTCAGAACAAAGGGTGATAATGGCGCCCACATACCTTCCAATAAAACAGCAATGGTAGTATATGTTCAATTCTTTTCAATTCATAGGCTGGCAATGGATAAAAAGGTTTCTAAGACATCCAAAAATAGATTAATTAGGGCATCGTGGAGCTTGAGAGCTTACTCACTAGGAATTATAATAGTTGCTATTACCGTAGGTTCCCAACAAGCTGTTACCCGTTGTTTAGGATTTGAAGGCAGCATAGCAGGATTCTGAATATGTACTTTGCTATTAGAAAGAGAAAACCATTACTTCTTGTTAAAGCATAAAAAAGAAATCAAGCGAAATAGTAGACAAATATGCCACATACCTCCCATCTGCATACTCAAAAATATATGGTACTGTAGGTACAGTAGAAATCACATGAGCTCCATGTTCCTATTTTTCATAACATAATTAGAAGACGGTGATGTTGTAATTCTAGATGTGAAAGCTATTTCCTACAAAAGGCATTGATGATGCTATGTCATCATATGCTACCAAGAAATAAATATGCAACATTAGTTAATGCATGACAACAATTTTTTGCTTCTTCCTCTTAGTTTATTCAGGTGCTCCATATTTAGGGGACAATTCAAAAAATGTAGGGTCTAAAAACACATTAGCATTGAATTGTTGCTGAAATAAAGATCATATGCAGAAGGTATAGGTAATTTCTTCAAACCCAAAGGCCATACTTTCTATTGCAAAAAGACTTCACCTCTTATAGTGAACAACCTCTCCTGTTTAGCCTGTGACAATTTTTAACTCCACTAAGAAGAACCTCCCAGACCATGTTGCAAGAAACTAGTTGTGGAAACTCAATAGCAGCCCCCACTTGGGTAAAAGTTGCATACTTTATTTGATAAATCCACAGGTTGCCGGACAAGGCAACAGGCTTAGGGGTTAGAGGTGGCAATGTTTTATGGTGGAGGCTGAATGCTTGAAACAGAGATCTCCATTTTTTACTAGAAGACCTAACCAAATCTAACTTTGTCACTCAAGGATATGGACCAATTGATGATAGTATTACACTGATGGCTTCATAGTTGGAAATGCAAAGGGCAGTAAAAGACTCATCAGACTGACATGAAACTCTTAAAGCCCGTTTGGATTCATTTCCAAACCCCAATTTCACCAATTTTACTATTCCAAAAATAAAACACATTGCTTTTTACACATTTTCACCCAATATCATTTTCATTTTCAAAACACATTCTTCAATAACTTATATATTTTCTCTCTCTATTCCATTATTTCTCTCTCTCCACCTACAACCTATTAAAACCAACATAATCATTACATTTCCAAACATTTCATCTAAACACATTTTTATTTTCACATCACATCACATAACTAGTTTCCACCAATTTGGAAATGTTGGAAACTGGAAATGAGAATGAAAATGAATCCAAACAAGGGCTTAGTGTTCCCATAGTTGGCATCCCTATTTGCCATAAGCAAACTCTATAGAAGGAACGTTTTGATCTCCATATGCTAATATCATTATGCATGTTACGGACTATGGTAATAACCTATGAATTGCATGTAAGTTTCAAGATAACAAAATTCATAAATGGCTAGCATAACTTTGCTTCTCTTTCTCAGTCTTCTACATCACAAGTTGAACAGCTTGATACTACAAGCGATTGAAATACATTACTTAAAAAATTCATAAAATTCTAAAGAATATGATGTTAGCATGTTAACATGTCTTTTTCTCTTCTTCTTCTTCTTTTTCCCTTTCTTTCTTTCCTTTTCAACAGAAAAATTTAAATGGCAACCTTTGCAGAAATCTTATTATGCAAATGGGAAATGTATCGTTGCTTTATTTTCAGAAGAAAGCAATTGCAAAATGTAACAGAATATACCTGTTCAAGACGTTGATGAAAAACATCCATATGGAGTAAGCCCAAGAAACCACATCTGTTGAACACTACGGATCATCAAAACAGAAATATTAAGTGACAGCAATAGCTGCAGCTTATCCTCACCTGAAGCCCAAGCCAAGTGCTGTGCTACTCTCTTTTGTAACAGACACACTGGCATCATTGCAAGTGAGTCGTTCAATGGCATGACTGAGTGCTTCAAAATCAGATCCATCGGCTGGATAGAGACCAGAAAATACCATATGTTTGACCGGCTTGAAACCTTTCGACATCAACAACCAGAAAGAAAGAAAATATATATTAAGGACTAGGTATGTGAAAGGGGGTGAAACATTCATATTGCAATGAAGGATATTCGACCAATGCAACCTGAGTAGCTCAATCTAAAAATTTTGCCCAGCTGAAATAATGCATCAAAGTGTTCCTTTCCAAGTGTCAGGATATGAGTCCATCATTAGCATGGCGAATACTTTACCTGGAAGGGGCTCTATGGTGCTTCGAGTATGATAGAGAGTATCTCCAACACGTGCCTCTTTGGTTGATCGCATACCGCTGACAACATATCCCACTTGGCCTGTGAAAAGGATTCCGGTCTGGGTGAGTTCAGGGTGCATGATTCCAACATCTAAAACTTCATAGGATTGGCCAGTTGCAGCAGAGGAAATCTTGTCACCCTTTCGCAGAGCCCCATCAACAACTGCCACATGGCAGATAACTCCTTTATACTCATCATAGTAAGAATCCAGCAAAAGCATGCGCAAAGGTGAACTATTCTTCCCAGGAGGAGGAGGTATTCGCGCTATCACAGCCGGAAGGACCTGCTCAAGACCTTGGCCTGTCTTGGCTGATGTTAGCAGAGCTTTGTTTGGGTCAAGATCAAAAATAGACTTCAGCTGTTCTTTAACATGATCGGGGTCAGCTGTTGGCTGATCAATTTTGTTAATGACAGGAATTATAGTTAGATTTGCTTCAAAAGCAAGATAGAAGTTTGCAACAGTTTGTGCCTGGACACCTTGAGCTGCGTCAACAACAAGAAGGACACCTTGGCAAGCTGCCAAAGATCTTGACACTTCATAACTAAAATCCACATGTCCAGGTGTGTCAATTAGGTTCAGCAAGAAATTTGTGTCAGTACCAAGGAAATTGTGACGATGAAACATAGTGGCTGTCTGAGCCTTAACAGTTATTCCTCGTTCTCTCTCTACCTAAGACAACCAAAACATCTCAATAAATAAGCAAGGACTGAGTATATATATCAATAAAAGAAATTCCTGCATACAAATGAATTTGGTTATTTATGTGTTCTAGTCCTGTAACTTATCTCCAACATATGACATTGCGGGTCCATTATCCCGTATTTATGAAGATAGAAATCCATTATTTCTTAGTTATGGAACTTGAAGGTGAAATATGTCTTAAAACTTGCTATACTTCAAAAGAAGACTAATTGATACCCGTTTTTGGGCGCATTAGAATTACCTACAATTTTCTTCAATTGGCTTAAATACACCGCAAAGCTCTTGAACTTGCATTTCGATGCCTCTTGAAGATAAAATAAAATAAAAGGCAAAACATTTCCATCTTTTTTCCCCATTTTCTCTATATATCACCCAAGTAATTCTGAAGATTATCAAGCAGTTACCAGACACTCAACGTCCTATAATCACAAATAAAATAATCAAATTCTAACAACATATAATACTCCCCTTCAATTACAAACTAAACAAGCAAATAAATCTCTCGTTAATCATATAAAATCAAACACCTGTAGTTTATCCAAATACTGAGGCTGCCCATGGCCTTTCTTAATAGTTCCGGTTAGCTCCAAAAGCCGGTCGGCGAGCGTTGATTTTCCGTGGTCAACATGCGCAATAATCGAGAAGTTGCGAATTTTGTCAGAAGGGTATTGACTCAAGTCTATGCTAGGGTCCTCCCTAAAATGCGACCCGAAAAATGCACATTGAGTCCGACCCAAAATTGAATTCAAATACGGAATTGAATCTAATCTTCTGGTTTTATGATTACTAGAAAGAAGATTGAACAGAATTCTGTGAGATTTTAGGGTTTTTGATCCTCTGTATAAAGAAGACATCTTTGGCGAGTTAACCCAGCAGTAGTGGGTTTAAATTAGGGTTTATGTTGCTTCGCAATCTGGTGAAAAATCCTGCGCCCGCAGTATATTCCAAACTCGTTACACCTTTTCTCAGGTAGGACTTAAAAGCGCTTTACCAGGAAATAAGATAACACTCGCGACATACCGTTGGATGTTGGCAAGAGTTGAGAAAATGCCCTCACAAAATGTGATTGGTCAAATTCCAAGCAATGCGGATGTAGTCATGTGGATGCTATTGTAAGAATAATGCTTATTTATATGTAAACTTAGCTCTTGTAATTGAAATTGAGCAACAAATATAAAGTTGGAAATGTGATATGTAATTTGTTGTAATTATTTAAATCTTCTGTGCAATACTTATTTGTAGTTGTACTTGTTACCATATATAAATTACCTTTAGATTTCATTTACTTAAATAAATGGGACGTAAAATGATAGTACAAAATTTGTAATGATACGAAGAATTGGGATTATTTTGTAATCATTATATTATATAACTATGTGGGATGAAATGAATTGTAAAAATATTTTCTTTTTAGTCTTTTCTTACGGCGAACGGAAAGATGAAAGGTAGGATCCGATCTCAATGTTTAATTTAAAGTTGTTAGTTAGTCCAACTGCATAGTGAAAGGCAAAAGCAAAAATTACATACAACAAGTGTAATATGTATAAGGTCAACAGGTCATCATAAAGGGAAACATGTTGTTTTTGTTTTTTTAATAATTAAAAGAGTTTGTGCATAATGATTGAGTTGGTAATAGTAGATTTATAGGTCAATAAAATTATTGGATTTGAAATCGAACTCTCTACCTTGTGATATTTTAAGTTCATTATTTATTTGAGTGAAGAAATTAATGGAATAGCTTCTAATTAACGGAAATACCCCTAGTGTGAAAATAATTTTAGGTGAACATGGACAAAATAAGAAAAATAATACCCATCGTCATAAAATTATTTTGGCACATACAGTCCATGTTGATTATTCATTGCCTTTATTGTTTTCTGCTTTCTGATCTCTCTCTTTACCATACAACAAAACATTTGCAAATTCTTTTTTCTATTACTTCCAACAAATTAATGGCTCAAATCAGAGTCCCCAAATGTGCATTTTTCACAATTTTTGTGGTGCTTCGTTTAATTATAGAAATTTGATTTAATTGTTAACTCTTGTCAAGAACTTTTTATTGTTAATTATAGGTATTTGTCACCTTCAAAAAAAAGGGGACTTGGTTGATTATTTAAAAAAATAATAAAATTATAATTTCTAGATATCATCCCACCAAGCCATCCCATTGAACATTTTAATCACTGGTGTAGACACCCCAAATTGAACATTTTAATCACTATTGTAGACTAGGATGATCCCAATTTTATGTGAATAGTTGTAGCCTTTGCAGATCATACATTTTTTATCAAGCCATCATCAATCAAAGTAAACAAATGATGAAGGATGTGGGCTTTCATCCTAACCCATTAGATGAAGTAAATTCAACATTGACAAAGCTAAGAAAAAAAGAATGATCCTAATTCAGATTATTTGCAAGTTGTGCATTTCATCAATCATCCATCAGGCCCTGCAAATCAGTCCATTCAAGTCCTCATTCTTGAAATTCATAGATATTAGGTAGTATGACCAAAATGAACATTCAAACTTATTAGTAGGAATGCTAATTGCTACTCATAATTTGGCTAAATGGCTATCTAATTTTGATTGTTCAAAAATAATTTATTATAATGATATCCCGATCAATATTTTGTGTAATGCATTTTTTAATTGTAATGTATTTTTTTTAATGAATGAATCTTCAATTATTTAAAAAAAAACAAAAGAAGGGTAAATGGGCTCTAACCTCTAAGAATCTAAAATCAAGCATTTGTGGATACGTTTGTCTAATAGGCTTAAAATGGATCTTTGCAAAAATTTCGATCTATTTCGTACCCTCAAGCACCATTGTGAATTAGCTTGTCAAGAATTTAATTGATTTGATTTGTTGTGGTCTATTTTGTCTAATAATTGAAATAAATTTATGGAAGTCCAGCTCACCTTGCGTAAAAATTTGTTTATGTGGATGGCACAAAATCACAAGTACACATTCTCTTTAAACATTTTATTGCAACACTTTTTCCATTGCTTGGGAGTTGAGACATTAAGGCAAAATTAAATAAAATATATTAATTCAATCAAAATCGTTGAATTAAAAATCCCGTAACCCTAAGTAGTTGATCCAACTAAAGATATCGGTTTTAAACAAAAAATTTGAGTTGACTTATCCATAACACTTAAGCCAGCGGTTGTACTTCGGTTGCCAGTTGTTTGTTTCGGACAATAGCGTACCTGGATATGTGCATTTGGACATTTTTTAAGAATTTTTAGATGGTGAAGGGCTGTTCCCTGTTTGTTTCTAATAAAGACGTGGACCCTCCAGCCTTTTTCTTTTGTCGGCTGACCTAGCTAGTTTGTGCCCTCAAAGTAGAATTTATGGTACATGGGATGGAGTGTTCTCATAATTGAGTAGAATCGGTGATTGAAGATCAATTTAATTTTGTTCGATCATAAAAATTAATGATTGATTGGATCAATTAAAATTGATCAAAAATCAGTTGAACTGATCAGTTCGATTGATTTTTGACTTTCTAATATTTTTAAAAAAAATTAAAAAATGTAAAAAAAAATTATGAATTGAAAGATGTTGATTAAGATTTTGAACATGTAATTTTTTTAAGTATAAATTTATTTTTTTGAAATTTGATAAAGTGGTAGTTATATGTGAATACTTATATTTAATTTATTATTTTATTTTATTTAATCTCTTTTAAATTGTGTTGAATATTTAGCGTAGAAGAATTTATTTTTATTTATAGTTGAATTTTGAAATGTATTATTACTAAAATCAATATGAAATATTAATTTTTTATTTATTTATAGTTAATTAATTATGAAATAATACTTTTTGTCTTCTAAAAAACAGATTTAATTCCAACCGTCTCATCAGTTTCAATTTCTTCATTTATGTTATTGTCAATAAGGAATTTATTATTGGTTTAGTCATACGAGCTACCTTAAGCAGGCGACTTGGGAAGATTTCTTGGCGTCGGTCTCGGGAGGTATAATGAACTCTTTCTTCTTGCTATTAGTTCATTCATTCATTCGACCCAATTTTAACTTATACTAATTTTGTTAATAAAATTTTTGATTTAATATATTAAGTATAACTTTGTTTGGTTATGTTTTTATTTTTACTTTTTACTTTTAGTATTTTTTAGAATTTGAAAAATAGTTAAAGAAAATGAATTGAAAATAAATTTTTATTTGAATAGATTGTTGGAAAAATTATGATTATATAAGGTTTAGCAAATTGTAGGTGGAGAGAGATAGTAACAATGAAAATAAAGAAAGAAGATATATAGGTTATTGGAAGAAGATTATAGATTATTGAAAAATATGTTTTGAAAAAAGAAATGAGAATATATTAAGCGAAAATTTATATAAATTGAGATGGTTAAATTTTTAAATAACAGAACATGTAAAAGTGCCCTCTGAGAATAAAACCAAACAAATGCTTAGCTATTTAGACGAAACATGATGAATTATCTATATCTATTTCTATTTTGCTATATCAAAGTCATTTTCACATGGAATTAAATTTAATATTACGAATTATTTAAATTTTGACTATTTATATTATGCAATTAAGCTATTATCTCGATAAATCACTTATTGCATATAGGGTTGGAAATGAAGTGAAAGCTTGAGTCAAGCTTGGCAAAAACTCCAAACTCAAGCTCAAGCTCGGCTTGTCTAAAAAACATGAGCTTGAATTCATCAAACTTCTAATTTTATATTCAAGCTCAATTTTGTTGATGAATATTAAGCTTAAACTAAATGAACTCATTAAATGTCGAGCCATGTCGAGTTCAAGCTTGAGCTTATCAGATATACACTAACACTTAAATATAATGTATATTTTTATACCTTATAATATAAAAATAAATTTATTAGCATATGACGAATTTTAAATTGGACAATTAAATATAAGAAAAATACATTAATCAATTTAAATAGTATATATTTTATGCATAAAGTGATAAATAATAATATAACTTTAAAATTAAAGTATAAAATATTAATAATATTGATATTGCTTCTATAAAATCATATTGAGTTAACATTATTAAATATAAGAAAAATAATGAATAAATCATTAATTGTGATAATGATAATTTTTTATAAACTAATCATATGTTTTGTAATCCTGCAATTTGCTAAAAGTTTATCAATTTTTATAAATTTTAAGTGAGTTATTATTTTGAATTTTGAAGTTTGAATATTAAAACATAAAATAAATATTTTAAAATATTGATAAATTATGATTTCATACTTACGATATTGAATTTGAAAAATATGTATTAATCATATATAATATATTAAATAATCTGCATATAAATTTAGGTTGCCGCGCGGAATCCCAAAGGTGTCGGTGGTTTCATGAATGAATACACATCCAACCGCCAAGATTACACAACCACATGGGATTGTGACGGGATAGATGCCCTGTTCCGTGAATATGCTTCTTTCACATATCCGTTTGAGTTGTTCTTGTTCCCTAAATCTTTAGATTTTATTTTGAGAATTTTTCCCCATCCAACATTAAGACAAACAAAAAATAGATTTCTTAATTTACCATGTCAAATTGCATATCTAAAAATTGAGCACGTCCATTTCATTTTATTGTAGATAATGATTATTGGTAATACTTGATTTTATCTCATATTAAGAAATCGAGAGAAATAAATTTTGAATATAAGGATTTTACTTCTCGTTCTTCCTTCAAGACTCTTTTTCATGGAAAACTTCCTACCATATTGTTACTAATGTGATAATATTTCGAAGCAATTAGGTCTTTATGTCAAAATAGTGCCGTTTGTAGAACAACAGCCATCTACTTCTTTCCATTTTTTTGATTGGGCATCGATGATACTTATTCTTATTCCACATTGAGAAATCGAAAGGTTTAAAACTTGAATGTAAGGATCCTATCCCTCACCCTCCTCTAACGACACATTTTTAGGACAAAATCTTCCACTGAATACAAGCTAAGACATCAAGGGTGCCTTTGACGTGGAAGATTAAGGTGATTAGTTTTCTTTAATTCATATTAATAACCTGTTTGATAGAAGAGATTATTATGACTGGCCGAGCCAAGATTGACTTCGAACTTGTACTATTTATGCGATTGGTGCCAATTGTCATCTTATGGTTGGAGGTGAAATTGTAATATGACCAGATCAATTAAAAAAGAAAGAACAAATTTGTCCATCATCTTGACGCAGCTAATTTTTATAGATGGACAAATGAGGGCAATAATAAAATTTAAGAAAATAGTCTTTATCAATATTTCAAATCAAACATGAATACATGATTATGTAATTTATAATTTGAACTACAATATCTAATATTAAACAGATATATTAATTTATTCAAATAATTCCTAATTTTATAGGACTAAAGTTAGATACGATTAATATTTTCGTATCAAATGCGGCCAAAAATAATTGGGTCTCCACACCTCACATGTGGATCTGATTATGATCGACGCTCACACCCATCGCCATGAAAGGCTCGTCTTGAGCTAAAATTTCGATTTTGTTGCTCATCAAATTTTGTTACGAAGCAGATGGGTCGAAATTGAGTCTAGGGTGGTGAATAAATGATTAATAAGGGAGTTGGTTTGGTGGACCTAATCAACCCAAGGGGACCGGGGCACCAAAAATAAATAGGCTAATTACAGCAATCTTAGCTGGGTCATGGGTCATATGCCCCACAAATTTATTACACCTCCCGGACAATAAAACAACGTACGAATTTAAGGTAGACATTTTTCCCGTGTTAACGTCCTTTTTTATTTACCTATCAAAAAAAAAAAAAACGTCCTTTTTAATTTAACTCTGCCGCCGGGCTCGCAGGGGTAGATTTTTGTAATTTATATTCTTTATTTTATTTTATTATATTTATACTAAGTGTACATAATTTTTAATTAATTATTTTTAAAAAAAATATTTAATATGCATATCATATATTTATAAAATGAAATAGAAATGCAACAGGAAATAGAGTAGAAGATTTAAACCAAAGCTTTTGATATCTATTTTTGAGCTTAATTTGGCAACTTTTTAAATACTTTAATTGGTCTAGATTTTTTTGTTGAGAATCATTAAACTTTGAGTTAATAAAAATTGCAGCACATACCATGGAGTTAATATTCCAAAGTACCGCGACCAATTAATTTTCTTGTCTTTTTACTATAGAATTAAATGAAACTTTACAAATAGAAAACTATCTCTTTAGGTGGTCCTAATTTCTATAGGAAATCGATTTTGCCTCCACAATGCCAATAAAGTATAATGGAAACAAAAATTAATATAAGAATAATTTTAAACAACGTTTGTACTAATAGGGCTTTGATGGTTAGTTTTATGTGATCATATTAGCTTTTTAACTTTTCAACATTTAATAGAGTCACGTTTAACTTTTTTAATTTTTTGATATTAAATAAGTGTTCGTTTCATATTTGATTTTACAATTATGCAGAGATCAATATTTTTAATGAATAGTGGCCGTAGCATGTAATGGAGGACATCAACTTTTTTAATTTTTTGATATTTAACATATATCAATTTATAATGATTTTATGACTGTACAATGATCTATAATTTTATAAAACAATAGATGTAATATGTAATTGATTATTTCATTATTCCTTTTAATTAATTAATTTATTTATTATGAATGCGTAAAATTTTAATTAATATCTCAATGCAATAATATAATTACTTGTGGCCTAAAAAAATCATGGAATAATTTTCAATTATTATTGGAACTTATATTTTATTTATAATACGACATCGTTTCTTATTCCTAAGAAATTTTCAAATTCTTTGGAGGAATCATACAGCACACTCACCAACTTTTACCAAAAGCGACTTGTATAACTACAGCTCATCTCAGTCCACACTCAAAATATACATACACTCTACTGTATGTATAGTCTCTCTTCATTTCTGTGCCTCTGGAGAGATAAAAAAACAGATAAAGAAGAGTAAAGGGAAGAAACAATGGAGCGGGTATAGTGAGGGAAGAAGGGGGTCCATTTAAGTTGCCATGAGTCGATGAGACTAACTCACTAGGTATGGGCCTTTGGTGCATTTATCCTTGTTATTTTTACTTCCGTCTCAATCAATCTTTTCACTCTTATGAAATTTCCCATATTTAATTATTTTCCCCCAAAAATTTTTGGTTTCTTCTTTATATTCTTCAATTGGGTCCATCTTTTTCTTTAGAATTTGTGGTTTTTTCAAGAAATGTGTAGCTTAGAATCTTGAGTTGGAAAGAACACCCTCATCCTCCCCCCATTTTTTAAGGTATAGAAAATCTAGATCTGAACCGCATTGAGCGAAATTCTGCTCCAGTTTTTGTACTTTCGAGGTTCTTTCTTTCTGCAATTATTACATAGTTGTCGGGCATTGCTATTTTCTATGGGTTCAGTTGCAGATCTTGCTGAATTTCTGAATGTTTTTACTTAATGACACTTTGACTCCAAAGGGACTCTCTGTTTCCCCTTATGTTTGTCTGGAGATGAACATTGCCTCTAGCCTTTAGCTTCTGACAGTTGTATTTCTAACACTTACGAATTTTCTTTTGGAGAAAGTAGAATTCTATGATTGATCAAATGGGTGGACTACCTGGGGAGTAAAATTTTGATATTTTTCTTCTTTAGTTGTTGCTGTGGTCTATGAGTTTCACAGCCATTTTACTTAGACGCCGTCAGCATCAATTCTTTCAAACTGCAGTTTTCTTCTTTCGTCCCTTGTGATGGGTGATAGAAAATTAGGCCACGTTTAATTGGTGAAACCCATTTTTGCATTCTATATCTTGGTTCTGACATTCGTTTCTATATCACTGTTGCTTAATGCAGGGGTAAATTTGAGTTACCGTTGTCTCTAGCAGTGGGCTGCAATGGGGAAGTCTGCTGGAAAATGGATCAAGACTGTACTCTTTGGAAAGAAGTATTCCAAATCTAATTTATCCAAAGTAAGAAATTTAGCTACACAATTAGTGTGTTTTATGGTCTTGCTGGCTGCTTTGACAAAGTTTTGGGCCTGATTTTGGTCCCATGGGCTAGACATAAACCTCCTAGTTGTTCTGTTTTTTCTGATATTATTTTGCATCCTTGCTATATTAACTAGGTTCTCTGAAATATTTGGAAATGTCTAGGATGGATGAACAATCTCAGATCCAATTTTGTTGGTTCTAAGTTCAATTGTGTGACCTCACAGATGAAAATTTTGTATTCTTAGTTCTACTTTCTTGGTTTATTGCTATCTGTTTGAAATTCATGTGATAAGCTGGTGTCTATTGGTGTTATTGCTGAATGAAAAGTTGAAAACTATTGGAAATTCTACAACCATTAAACTTAGCAATTGTTACTTAACTGATTTTCATTTTGGCTGCTTGATCTAGGGAAATATAACATTTTCCATCAGCTCTTTAAGATCTGATTTATATTGTGCAATAATTATCTAATGAGCTGTAAAAATATATAATGCTGATTACAATTGCTTTTTTGTGTGAAGAATGTTACTTCTGATAAAAAGACCGCCGCAAAGACATTGGTAGAGGATCTAGCTGGGAATTCCCCTGTGATATCAGATCCCTGTCAAGTAACTGATAGAGGTGCAGAGAACTTGGAATTTGAGAAGGGAACATCTGGCGCTCCATGTGATACGATTGCTTTATCTCCTGTGAATCATGGTGGGGATGCACAAAGTAATATTGCATTGGTCCCAGTCACTGATGCTGAGATGAGGAGGCAAGAGCAAGCTGCAACAAAAGTACAAGCAGCCTTTAGAGGATACTTGGTAATGTTCTAGCCACCCTGGATCGTATGTAAATGGGGAGACACTCGCATACCTCAACGCCTATGGATTTAATTCTTCCTTGGCGTGTTACTAGAATTTATTCTGACTTCTACATTTGCTGTGACACTGCTCTAGAGTCTTTACATGTTGCTGTGGTGTTTTCAAAACAGGCTCGTCGCGCTTTTCGAGCTCTCAAGGGTATCATAAGGCTACAAGCTCTTATTCGTGGACATCTGGTCAGGAGACAGGCTGTTGCTACTTTGCGTTGCATGCAAGCAATTGTTAAGATCCAGGCTCTGGCTCGTGGACGAAAGGTGAGGCTCTCAGATGCCGGGCCAGAAGTGCGGAAAAATTATAACACGGGAGAGCGTAAGGTAAATTTATTTGTGCAACCTGATTGATCTAACTGTCTCCCGTATCTTTCTTTCTCTTTTTAATTTGTTGGGACTTGAAAAAGAGGAATTTGAAATGTTTTCTTACTGCCCATGCATTTTCATTTTTGGAATTTTATTATTCTCTTCTCTGTGAGATTAGTAAGAGTTGTCGGGTTGAGTGGAAATTGACTTAAATATTTTTCAATATTTAGCTGCAGTTACATTGATTCATTAGCATTGCTAGCATTGGTAATCTGTTACAATGTTTGAGGCTTATCATCCTTGGTTTTGGTCTGCTATTCTGCTTTGTTTTTGCTCCTATCATGTTATGATGTAGAACCTTTCTGACTCACTTTACTTTTAAGTCTCTTGTTGATCATTCCAACTATTGGTGCCTTTTCACTTAAATTTGACTTACATGATTGTAAGTCCTTTGCCATCACAATTGATTAGCATACACATTTTTCTATTTATTGAAAAGTATCTCACTGCTTTGGTTCCTACTGATGCTGAGCAATTGCTTCTGATTATTATTCTGTTGCTTACAAGCATACATACTGAGTTAGTTCGTGACTTTTGATCTTGGTGTGGAAAGATACTATAAATTTATTCTTACTGTATATCTGTTTCCCTGATATTTTCTGATTGTATAAAACAACAATATTTTTACCTAATTATTCATTTTCCTTGTGCTTCTTAATAATTGCGTATATCATTCTATACATCATCAGGATGCTAAAAAGATGGATGCAAACTCATTTTTGGGCTCAGAAAAGCTAGCCACAAACGCCTTTGTCTGCAAGGTTGGGTTTTATTTTCATCACTATCCAAAAGTGCCAAAACCTTCTGCTCTTTACATGATAATATTGCCTGACTAAATGAGGAGAACATTACTTCCTCTTTCCTTTCTGGCTTTGGAAATGCTTTAAATATTCCCTTCAGGTAAGGATCTTATGACATATTTTAATGCTTGTTTAGCTTCTTGTCACATTGCCAACTGCTATGCCCCTGAGCCTTCAATATGATCCGGCCGAACCAAATTCAGCTTTGAGCTGGCTTGAACGTTGGTCAGTATCTCACTTTTGGGAACCACCTGCAAAGGCCAGAAAAATTATGAAGGGAAAGCCTCAGAGAAAGCAGGGTGGTGCCCAAATTGCTGAGTCTGAAGCTGGAAAATCTAAAAGGACTATCCGAAAGGTTTCAACTGTGGCAACTGTGGAAAATGGCGCTTTATCTTCTTCTGAAATGGATAAGCCGAAACGCAACACAAGGAAAGTTACAAGTAATCAAACAGATTCGGTGCAAGAGCAACCCCAAAATGAACTTGAGAGGGTTAAACTCAACTTGAGAAAGGTTTCTGCATCTGCAGCGGCAGTGCCTGAAAAATCAGAGACAGAAACTGAGAAGCCACAGCCGCCTCAGAGTGTGGAAATAGTAATGAATTCTGCACCTCCTGATGTTTCTGAAAAGGAAATAATAATTTCTTCTGAAAATCCGGCCGATTCAGATGTTGTAGTTGATAAACCAGATTTGTTTGAAGCTCCTGCAAAGACCACAATGGATGAACCAGTTGATGTGCCACATGATAATCTTCCAGTTGTTGAGGCTCATTCCTTGGAAAATGGTGTGAAGATGGACAACACTCTAACCTTGGACGATGAATTGAGCTGTAAGGAAGAACAGAGTGGCAAGGAGAATCCCAAAATCCGGAAGAGGAGATCCCTTCCAGCTAAGCAGGAGTATCCTGAAAATCTCTCGCAGAATTCCCCAAGCTTGCCAAGTTATATGGCTGCCACTGAATCCGCCAAGGCCAAGCTTAGAGCTCAAGGATCTTCTAAATTTGGTGAAGATGGGGCTGAATATGGCTATGCCCGACGCCATTCTCTACCTGCCTCTACCAATGGCAAATTGAGCTCATTATCACCTAGGATACAGAAGCCCGTGCAAGCAAATGGAAAGGGAGGCAGCAAAACTAGCAGACCATTGACATCCTCCAGAGATGGTAAACAGAGTAATTTTGTTATCTTCTGAAACTTTTCGAGCCTTGTTTTTGTTGACAATTTTTCTATAGCGACTCATTTTTCTGGTCTTCTGAAAATTTTCTAGCTTTCAAATTGTTGATTCTTTTCCCATGGTGGCTTATTTTTCTGGTCTACTTATAAAATGCGAAACTACACATCTTTATACTGTCGATTTGATTGTTTCTGTTTTTCACATGGATATGTGTTTTGATTTAGGATATGGAAAAATCCTAATTTTCATACTCATTCTTCGTTTCCATTTTTTGTATTTATGAATGTGGGATGGATCACATTTCAGACAAGGTGGTTCAGCCTGGGTGGAGGAGATGAGAATGTGGCAGCCTGCTCATCTGGGTTGTCTTGGAGGCATTTCATGACCATGTAGCTGCAACCGGGACGTGACAAAAGAACATAGTTGTTTGATATCATTTGTATCTTTGCTTGTGTTTCTCTCGTACTTCACTAAGGAATGTATAGTCATAGATGAAGAGTGTGTTGACTAATTTAAAAAACCAGTTGTGTCCTTATAGTTCTATTTCATGTTTCTCTTACTGTCATCAACATTGTAAACTGCTCATGTTTATTGTGTACCTTGTTAAAAGAGTTCAAAGTCTACCATATATTTATTCTTTTTGCCCTTTTTAAAGAAGTAATTTGTATGCTTGATAGATTATGTGAATCAGGAAGACCATAACCAATTTCCTTTTATTTAGAACTTACATTATTGATCAGGAATCTTGAATCCTGAGCATACTAGCAAGAAAACCATATACGCCAAGGCTTAACTTATGCAGAAGGCAAAGAGGTAGTTTCCTGCAGTGAAGGATGGAAATGCTCGATATCCATGTCCTACGTATATGCATCCTTTGCTCACTGATAAGCCGCCGTATACTGAGGCTCCTGTCTCATACGACCACAGAATTTTACCAGATGCAGCGTTGATGGCATATACTGGTCCTGTTCTATATGTTGAGCCTGCAAATAGGACGCCATTGGCAATAGTCACCGGATTAGTTGTCGCGTTGTAAGGCACAGCAGTTGACCACAAGATTCTTCCAGTTCCAGAATCCATTGCAACCCAGCCCCCTCCAGTTGTCACATTCTTGGATGGGGCAAGAGTAAAATTCTTCTGGTCGCTGTTCGCAATATTGGTGTAGATCCTTGTAATGTCTGTGGCTGCTCCCCATGTACCTCCTCCTAGAGTGCCTCCTGGACCAGCCTCCTGCATCAAAAATCTCTTCATCTATCAGAAACTTCGACTGAAGCCTCAATTATACGCAAGATTTGGCTGAGGCAGAAGATGGGGACATAGAGAGATCCAGGAAGGGATCTTTCGTAATAATTCTATATAATTTCGAGCATTAGAAATTCTGGTACATGGATTAAATAATACTTATGTGGGATAAGCCGTAAGAGGCAAAAATGTTCTTTAAAATTACACCATATACCACACACTATCAGGATCCGTGCATTTTCTTGCGGGTTGAAATCCAAGACAACCTAGTGACAAATAACCCAAAATCCAGCCTTTTGATGAGGACATATGGTGAATTCGTAAAACATCATGTGAGATTGATGTGTTAGGCACACCACACCAATTATCTATAAATATCCCTTCTCATTAGTTTGAAAGGGACTTCAGAGCAAGCCAAGTACCAACTATTCATGTCTCTCCTCAACCAAACTATCTATCTGGATGGCCTAACTGCCTATACCTTATCTGTCTACCTCCCATCTCAAACAGCACAGGACCTCAGCATCTAACCTAAAACTCAAATCCGAATGATTTCTTTCCTTCTAAATATACTGAAGATTTCTTTCCTCTTCTGATAAAAGATACGCAAACATTCCTAGATCCATATCCATGGAGATATAGAATAACATATAAGTTATCATGTTTGCATATCCACCATGCGAGTCTCCAACAGTTATTCCAATAATTAACTTCAGACTACTTGTATTGCTTTTCTTTCTTGTTTATGGTTCTTTCTGTTTTCTTGTGGGATCTTCACAACAAATAGCAAACTGAGTTTTCCAACAAACTTACAGTGGACCAGATTAAGTTACCATTACTTCGATCCAGCACCCAAGTGAATCCACTTTTCTGGACAGCCGCAACAATGTCTAGTTTAGTTCTTTTCACATTAATGCTCAGCATCATTGGTGCCTCACCAAAGTCAGCATCCGGGTTCGGGCCAGTGGGGCAGCCTGGGGAAGAGGAATTTCTGCAGGCAAAGAACCACACGTCGTATCCTCCAAGCTGTCTAAACCACCTGATCTCACCAGAGTTCAAATCCAGAGCTAGAATAGAATCAAAGTGGTATTCAGGCCCGATACACTCTTCTGGATGAGTGGGAACAGTCTGATTATTTTGTCTTTCTTGACAATCCTCGATACTCTGAGGTACAGAATACAGGTTGCCTGTGGCGATGTAGACGTGGTTTCTCCTTGTATCAATCGAAGGGCTGCTTCCCCACACTGCTGCTCCAGCATATCCTCCTTTCTGTCCATTGTTGTCTGGAAGCATATAAGTTTGCCATAATATGGCCCCTGTCTGAATATCTAACTTGGTGAAGCTCCCACGGAAGGTGCAGCAGTCCTCGATGCTGTAAGTTTCTTCCAGCGAAGATACTCCCACGTAAAACGCTCTGTCAGATGTAAAATCAGTGTCACCAAATCGAGAAATTTGAAGCAAAAAAAATGACAACCTTGGAGAAACACTTACTGTCTGTAGTACGTCCCAGACATGGTAATAAGAGAAGCTGGATGCCTGTCAAGCTGTCTTTTCCAGATAAGTTCACCTGTCGCACGTTTAACAGCAATAACATAAGCCGGCCCATAAATCCCTACAATTAGTTTATCATCAGCTACAGTTGGGGTTGCTCTGGCCACAATTATGGTGTCATTTGTTAGTGATATGGTTGAGTTAAGGCCAGTTAGCGCTTGCAAGTTCCTTTTCCACACTAGGGAGCCGTCTGATGCTTTCACTGCATAAATGTTTCCATTCCAGCTGGGAAAATAAACGATTCCATCAAAGATTGCTGGCGTTGCAGTTATGTCATGCCCTGCAAAGAACTTCCACTTGAGACGTAGCCGTTGAGCAGTTGATGGGCTAATAACAGTTTCTCCTTCAGCATATCTGCGGTTGAAAATATTACCGCCATGGTTTAACCAATTCCATGGAAGATAGTTTTCCAATTCAGGGCCCTGAAATCAACAAACAGTATATGTAAATGAGTTATAGGTCATACCTAATATTTAAGAATGTAGTTTGAATTGCTTTCTGTGACTTACATTTCCGCCAGATATAGCACAGTTGAATAGACAAAATATTGAAAGGAAGATGAGAATACTGCAGCTGTGAGCATGATTGGGTTCCACTGGAAAGAAGCTACTAAGCTGCATTTCTGTCAATTAGGTATATTTGATGTAGCAACAGGATCATCAGCTGGAATTTATAAAGTTTCAGTCCTGACTTTTCCAGAGTATTTGACTTGGGATTTTAATGCTCTGCATTTAGTAGCAATCTAGCCCAGCCAAGTGGTATTGCTACTAATTTTATATTTGGTGGTCTCACTCATCAATAATATTAAAAGTTTGTACATGGGTGGCCTATACCATTACGGGTGTTTGTTTATGTGTTCTAGTAAAGTTTAAAAAACTGAAAAAAAAAACTTATGAAAATTTCGATTGTAAGATATGGGTCTTCTATCTATAGAAATTCATTACGCATCTCAGTTATGATTGATCTAAAGATATATTTTTTATTATAGCCTTAAGTTAGATACACAAGTTGTAAGATATATTATGGGTTACTGTTCCAAGTCAAATACACAATTTATTGTTTAAAGAAGTTCTTGGCACCTTGCTTTCGCTATGGAACAAGATAAAGTGTTTATCAATGTATATATCAGAAATCAGTATCTGTACATTCATATGAGATTTTTTATCATTTGTTTTACGAGAATTTAAATTCTTGTGCATGAGGGTATAATGGCGAAAATGAACAAGCGGCACTTTTCCGCAAATTTGTGCCTTCAGAAACCACATAGGAACTCTTTCTGGCTCTAGAAAAAATTAAATGCGGTTTCGGAATAGGAATTAATTTGTGGTTATGTTCATTGAATACCTGCTTGTCAAAGTCAGAAATCAGCACAACATTTCTTGGCAATTTGAACTAGACTATATGTAGGAATTATTAACAAGCAAACAAACATTGAATGTCTTGTAGCAAAACCAAGACCAACCCAGAATTTTCGGATTATATTATGTTAACATGAGGCATCATCGTAACTGAATTGGAAAGGAAATAAAATAAATGATCATTTACAACCTAATATTATTCTCAATGAAATATACACGTAGTTCAAATTCTTTATTCTTTGCACACGATGCAGAGAGAAGTTTTAGTCCACGCAGAAGGCGAAAAGGGAGGTTCCTGAAGTGACTTGTGGGACTGCAGCTCCCAAGTTAACCCCATATCCATGTCCAACATATATGCATCCTTTGCTCACCGACAAACCGCCATAAACAGTGGCTCCAGTTTCATATGACCACAGTATCTCTCCAGTCTTGGCATTTATGGCGTAGATTGGCCCTGTTCGGTAAGTAGAACCCGCAAACAGCACGCCGTTGGCAATGGTCACGGGGTTAGTTATGGCTTGGTTTGGAACGGCAGTCGACCATAGTATTCGGCCTGTTTGAGCATCCATTGCTACCCAGCCCCCGCCGGTAGTCACATTATTTGATGGCAAAAGAGTAAAGTTGAGCCCATTACTATTGGCAATATTGGTGTAGACTCTTCTTGTATTCGTTGCTGCTCCCCACGTCCCCCCGCCGGCAAAACCTCCAGGCCCTGCTTCCTGATTACATTAGCAGAACAGAAAATACTTCTTCACTACTCATAACAAAATATGATTATGTGATGGTCACAAATCCATTAGTATATGGTTCGCCATTGATTAATTTTGTTAAAATAATAGAATGCATTACAAAATTAATTTGTGATGGAATTTTCATCATTGATAAAAAAAAATTCTTTCACAATATTTAGAGTGATGGAATCTGTAGCAGATTGATATCCGTCTAATATATGCTTTTGCTCTTTTTTTAAATTCATTAGTAATCCACTCAAAATTTATTATAATTATCTTTGATATGTGATGATACCTTATTAGTCACAAATTTGTCATCAGTGAAATGGTGTTCTTTTGTAGTGAAAATTTTTGATTTGTTTGAAGATTATTGTGCCAATTGTGATTATATAAGGAATAAACTTACCGTAGACCAGACAATGTTGCCATTGCTTCGATCCAGCGCCCAAGCGAATCCACTTTTCTGGACAGCGGCAACAATGTCTAGCTTAGATCCATTGGCATTGATGCTCAACATCATTGGCGCCTCGCCAAAATCAGCATCCGGGTTTGGGCCTGGAGGGCAGTTGGGAGTTGACGAATTCAGGCAGGCAAAAAACCATACATCGTATCCTCCGAGCTGTCTATACCACTTGATCTTTCCAGAATCCAAATCCAATGCTAGAATAGAATCGAAGTGGACATCAGGCTCAATGCACTCTTCTGGGTGAGTTGGAACCGTCTGATTATTTTGTCTTTCTTGACATTCTTCAACTCTCTGAGGTACAGAGTAGAGGTTCCCTGTCGCAATATAGACATGATTTCTCCAGGCATCGATTGAAGGGCTGCTCCCCCACACAGCCGCTCCAGCATATCCGCCTGTAGTTCCCTGGTTATCAGGAAGCATAAAAGATTGCCATAAAATGTCCCCTGTTTGAATGTCTAACTTGGTAAAACTACCACGGAATGTGCAGCAGTTCTGGATGCTAGAACCTTCTTCTAATGAAGATACTCCGATGTACAAAGCTCTGTCAGATGAAAAACCATGTTACTTTCCAACTAGATAATCAGGTCAAGATCTAGCTGATAAATCCTGTTTTCTTGTCTTACTGTTTTGATTGCGGACATTACACGTAAGAGACATCACGAATATGATCAAGTAGTAGTTGTGAGGACGTTAGAACATTGACTTTTTCCTAATTAAGCAAGGACATATGATCATTGACTTCAATTTTATATACATATGAAGGAAAAATCTTTTCCTTGTAAATAAATGATGTAAGATCATTGACTTCAATATTGTATATGAAGGAAAATGTCTCTCAATACCATACAAAGGATCATTGACTTTAATATTACTATAGGAAGATACAGAAAGGCGATATACCCAATTAAGGCTCTAGGTTAACTGACGTGATTAGCTAGAATGGCCACTATACCAACATAAGCGCCCCCTAAATGTAATGAGCTCAATTAAAAGTTTAATTAGTATAACTACCATTCTCCACAATCGAAAAAGACATTTAATTACCTATTTTCTAAATCGAGCACTATCTCTGCAGGATGAATAAAGCTACTGAATCTTCCATCAGCATGAAACTTGACAAATTCAAGAGATAAAAAAAACCAGGAACTGGGAACTTACTTCTTATAATACGTCCCAGACATGGTTACAACAGCAGCTGGATGCGTGTCGAGCTGCCTACTCCAAATAAGTTCTCCTGTCCCACGTTTAAGAGCAACAACATAAGCTGGTCCATAAATCGGGACAATCAGCTTATCATCAGCTATGGTGGGAGTGGCCCTGGAAACTACTGACGAGACATTTGTGATTGGAACCGTGAGGTTAAGGCCCGTCAGCTGTTGCAGTTTCTTTTTCCAAACCAGGGATCCGTCGGCTGTTTTCACTGCATATATGTATCCATTCCAGCTGGGAAAATAAACGATGCCGTCTAATATTGCTGGTGTTGCGGTGATATCTTTCCCTGCGTAGAATTCCCACTTCAGGTGCAGCCTGGAAGCCGTTGAAGGGCATATCTTGGTTTCTCCTTCGGCATATCTACGGTTGTAAATGTCACCACCATGGTTCAACCACCCTGTTGAGTAGTTGTGTGCCCTTTGATGGCCCTGGAATAATAATATTCAACTGTCAGAAAAATATTGCAAGAAATCAAAATCATATCTGCTTGGAAATGGGAAGGAGAAAAAATCAGGAAGAAAGGCGGTAGACGTCTTAGTTTCCCTTGTATATGAATGGGATGAGAATCGATATTACACCTAAATTTTCCACGAGTTTTATGAATTGCTCCTCAAAACAATCAGGGGTCTCCATTTTACTCATTTTAACATATCAAGTTAAGAAGGTCAAGTCTCCTAGCAAATGGGATAAACGGAAGTTGGTATGCGGTGACCTTTCGACAGCTAATCGATCTAATTGGTCATAGCAAGACTGAGTTGGCTTTCAAGTCTGCTTCCTTACAGCTAATCGATCTATCAAGCAATCACGGCCCATTCCGTCATTGACTGGTTTAGAAAAAAGAGAGAAAGAGAGACTTACATGAGGGAATGATGTAGCTATGTTTGCCAGACAAAGAATTGAAATGAAGAATACAATAGCGTTGCTTTGATGGATTTCCATTGATTTTCCTCCAAAATGTGTCGGAGTTTAATGCATGGGTCATATGAGACGGTGAAATTTATAGTTTAGTTTTCATTCTTGACTTTGCTTGTTTGCGTATTATTTATTTTGTGTTTGTGTGAGGAAGCCTCCTATGAAATCATGGCCCCTTTCTTCTAATACTTATCCACATACCATTTGTTCTTTAAATAAAAAAAAAAAAAAAACTTTTGACTTGGGAGTTTCTTGTTCCATCTATCAATTTGTGCACTAATTAATTACTATTTTTTTCAAACTTTAGTTAAATCATGAGGTACGTATGGCCAATTTTTTTGGGTTTAAATTCTTTATTTCATTATTGATTTTATTTTCTATTTTATTTTATGAATAAATGACATGTGTATTAAATATTTTTATATAAAAATAATTAATTGAAAATCAGATATATATGGTGTAAATACAACAAGTTGAAGTAGAAAATAAAATAAAGAATTCAAAATAAATTTTTATAGCCAACTTAGAGATAGAATAAAAAATGAAAGAAAGAATTCAAAGTGAAGTTTTATAGCAATTACATCTTCTTGATATTGAAAAGAAATGACTACTCAAAGTAATGCATTGAATAGAAGAATACACATAACTAATTTTTTTAACTTCTTATGCTAGTTTTGGGAAATATTTACTTGTATTTGATTTTATTTTGAGTGTTTCAAAAAAATATCTTTTCATAATGGAGTTAGAAAATATATGGAGAATCAAAGAAAATGTTTGGATTCATTGTGGAGCAAAGCAAAGTTCACAATAAATGTCTTTGTATAATTTTTATTTGATTGGCAGTGTCATATTGAATTTTTGCAATGTTATAGGTTATTTTCATGGTGAAATAATAATTAAAAACATATATTTATGTAAAAAAAATGAAATAATGGTATGAATACACAAATATATTTTAAATTGATTTAATGATTTGAAATAACTTGAATGTTTTAGTAATATCTCGGAGAAAATAATCTTTACGGGATGTTGATTTTATTTTGAGAGAATGAAAAAATGGGTTAGAAAATTACACTAAATATTGCCAAATTTCTCATATGCAATTTTTTTTTTAATCAAAGTTTTGTGGGCAATTTTAACTATTATCCTTGTGTTATAAACTTAGTTATACACACACATATCGAGACTAAGAGGCTAGAGCAAATGCAAACTTTAAATTATTTTAGCCAAATGGATTAGAAACATGTAAGTTTCGTTAGATATATCAATCATAATTACATCCTTTGACCAAATCAAGGCCTAAAAATATTAAAAAACAAAACAAAACAGGGCCTTAATTGGACTGGGCTCTCTCGAAATCCAAAATATAAGGCTCGTTGGTGTGGGCTGGCTCGAAATTCAAACGACTCCTCAAAATCAATAAAACAAATAAATAGGAAGAAAAGTACAAATATAAATATTATATTCGTACTATAATATATAAAATGTTTGGCTAAAATTTACATAGTATTTTACTTAGTATTTCATTTTCAAAAGTTTGAATTTTTTGGCTGGTTAAAATTTTTTTCATTGATATTGAATATTAAATTTCATATGGATCAAGCATTTACTTTTTCTATCTAAATATTTCTATATTTTGAAATTATACCCCATAATTAAAGTAAACCATTCCGTATTTATCTCTAATGCCAAAAAATAATCGTATTTCTTCCTCTCATTCTCCTTTAAGATATTTATAAATAATCTCTTTCATTCTAAACTCTCACGGAACATTCATTCCATTTTATCTGCGTCTATATTATTTTCCATCTTCCCCTCTCCGAAGGTATGTTTGTTTTCCTGATATGAAGTTTTTGTCCTCTTTCGTTTATAGAATTTTTTAAAATGTGTTTTGTTTTGCTATTTTTTCTTATTATCGTCGCATTTTATATAAATCTTCAACTTGTTTCTTATTTTATTTTGACAAACGCATAGATGCTAAGTAATTAGCTTTATTGTTATTAATGTTTTAGGGTGAGCTTTTGCATTAGATACGTATTGTGCATAAACATAATTTTTTATTATCTCATAGTTAACCAACATGATATGATTTTTCATTTCCAATCCAATATACAATTTTCTTTTTCCTTTTTAATCCTTGTTTTAGTATTGCTTTGGATATTGAAACATCATCCTTTCCCCCTATTTAAATTTTCCGTATTTCAATTTTTGAAATATTTTCTATATATGTGTAATTTCAAAATTTCACTTTTGAGTTTTTTTTTAACTCGTATTATTTTCAATTAATACTATATTTTATACCATAAAAATCGAACATTTAAAAATTATGATCCCTTGGAGAGTGTCGATGATTGAAGTACTGTATATACATAAACACTTTAATAATAATTTTATTATTGTTATATATCTCTTGATATTAAATGTTTGAATTCCTTACATCTCCATGCATCTTCTCTAACCCGATTTTATTTTTTTAAAAAACTTAATTTTATTGTTTTAATTTTAAGATAACTACACCACGTATTAATATGCTCAAGTTATTCCCAAATAATGTAAAATTATCCTTTTCACTGCATCCAATAGAGATATAATA
>JACGDI010000077.1:116080-136415 GCA_014898725.1 Jacaranda copaia
CATTTCAAAATTTGATTTATATAAGATAAGTATATGTAAAATTAAGAAAATTTACACCCTATAACTAACTCAAGATAAAATAAAATTGAAATGATACCATAATTATTAGATTTATGAATAAGATACTGAAAAATGTCCTAAAATTGATGATGCTAATTTCATATTAATTTAAATTTATCAAATTGAATTGACATTAAATGTGAATAGGGTTCACATTGAAAATTTTATCTAATGTATGACATCTTTCTTTTGTTCTAATACATCTAATTTAGCATTAATATTTTAATTGTTTAAGATTATGCTTTTTAAAAATATAACAATATTTTATTAATTAAATAGCACGATATATATGCCGATGCGCATGCCCAAATGCCCGTGTGATGCGCCAACATGTGTAATCAAAAAGCCCACTAGACATAAAGTGCAATATATCATAAAAATTTGAGATCTGTGTACGGGTCCCGTGCCCAAGTGCCCATGTGCTATGCCATTATATGTACATATAATAAGCCCACTTTATATTTTTCCTATTTCAAACCTGCACAAGAAGGTGCATCTTTTTATTTTTATTCTCTATCCTTCATAATACACCAAAAAAATAAAAATAAAAATAAAAATTCAGTTTTCAAGCTGTAGATTTAGCAACGGATTGATTTGAATGACATTGAATTCTTTATTTCAATGTATATTTTATCTCCTTTTATAATTTTATGTATATATTAGACATGTTAGATTTATAAAAAATTAATTTTATAAAAAAATATTTAGTATGCTTGCATATATATAAAAAACAAAATAGAAGTGCATTGCATTAGATTAGGGCACTATACATGATTGATTTGAAGTTGATGTCGGAAATTTATGACTTTAACTATGAAATTGATTGAATGAAATTCGAAATAGATATTCTCGTAGCTAACCCTCACTATTCACCAAAAAAAAAAACCCTCACTATGATCAATTCTATGATTATTCTTTCTATATATATTAATTATCCTAAAAATAATACATAACTAATTTGTTGGACTTCTAATGAATCATAGAATAATATTAATTATTCTATGATTATTCTTTCTATACATTAATGTATGATAATTTAATTACTTGTTATTGAGAAAAATTACATTGTTGCGTTGAAATCGATTTGAGCACCCTTATGCCCTTATCTGCAAGCTGTACTCCTGTGGTCCTCTGAAAAACAAAATTCGATCGGTCCAAACAACCGGCTCTTTACTTGAGTAAAGGAATCAAATTCAAGAAAAACAACATTAGTTGACTGTTTTGTCTCATCCCAAGTCTTCCCAGCTCATCATCATCATTTTTAATCACATTATACTTTTCTCTGTTGCCGGGATCTCAGGATTACTTCAAACATTTTCATTGGTTTTGTTTCAGGGGAGTAGCATTCATGTGAAGAACCCACCATAAAGGCTAAAAGCTCTTAAGCAAGAATTTCATGAAATATTGACATTAAGTGTAATTTTTCTTCAACCTATCCCAAGATGTTCAAGTTTTCTGTATTGTTCTGTTTCACTGTTTTGTCTTTCGGGATTTTCACCAATGGCTCAGAAAATGGGCTTGGGATATATGAGATCAAGAAAGGTGATTTCTCTGTAAAGGTCACAAACTATGGTGCAAGAATTGTATCTGTTGTTCTTCCTGACAAGAATGGTCAGTTCTTCTTTCATCCCTTTGTTTGAAATACTTCTTTTAATTTTGTCTTTGTCTGAAGGAAGCAAACTATTTTTCTGTCTTTTTTCAGGCAAGTTAGCTGATGTTGTTCTTGGTTATGATACAATCAAAGAGTACATGGTATGTTTTCATTGTTTTTGTTGTCAATTTTTTCTCTTTCAATGTATGGATGGATTTCTCAGTCCAGATTAGAGAAACAGTAACAACTGAACATAGGCTATTAGTTGGATCTGATATTGATAGTTGTTTTCTTGGTCTTTGTATCATAAATCTGATCTTTTAATCTTCAGACATTAAGCTTCGGCGCCCACTTGTGTAGTTTTTGTCAATAATATTGCAAAGATATGTCTGGCGCAATCCAGTGATGATATGGATAATTTAGTACTCCTTTGTTGTCTTTTTTGTTCATCCTATGACAAGATGTTCCCGTTTTAGCAGAAAACATCATTGTTTCTCTAGTCTTGTGTTTAAAATAACTGTATTCATATAAATGCTGTTGGCTGCAGAATGATACTGGTCACTTTGGAGCCATCGTTGGAAGGGTTGCTAACCGCATTGCCGGTGCTAAATTTACTCTAAATGGAACTGTCTATAAACTTGATGCTAATGATGGGACAAATACACTCCACGGTAACATTTGTCTGATATTTACCTTAGAAATATTTGCCTCTTTTGCAGATATTGTCAACTTTGACAAGTGTTTTTCATACAGGCGGTAGGAAAGGATTTAGCGAAGTTGCTTGGAAGGTGAAGAAGCACCAGAAATACGGCCCATCTCCTTACATTACTTTATCATATCACAGTGCTGATGGTGAAGAAGGTATTATATGTATCATTTTGATTACTAGAAAACTATTTTTCTTTCCTCCCTGAGCCACCGACAACCTTAATGTTCTGTTGCCTTAAACAGGATTTCCTGGCGATGTTCTTGTCTATGTAACGTATGCTCTTATTGAACCGTACAAATTGAGTGTAAAAATGAAGGCAAAAGCTCTTAACAAGGCCACACCTATTAACCTTGCCCAACACAGCTACTGGAACCTTGGTGGCCATAACAGTGGGGATATACTGTCTGATGAGCTACAGATTTTTGCATCCCACATCACCCCAGTCGACAAAAATCTAATCCCAACTGGTAAAATTGCCCCTGTCAAGAGAACACCTTATGATTTTCTTGAACCCCGTGTAATAAAAGGCCCAATAAAAGAACTCCCCAAGGGTTCCAAGGGTTATGATATCAATTATGTGGTTGATGGTCAAAAGGGCCCAAAGATGACACCGGTAGCTGTGGTTTATAACAAGAAGTCTGGAAGAATAATGAACTTATCAGCTAATGCTCCTGGCGTGCAGTTGTATACCGGTAACAACATCAATGACGTGAAGGGAAAAGGTGGATATATTTATCAGCCTCATGCGGCCTTATGCTTGGAGACTCAAGGGTTCCCGGATTCCGTGAACCACCCCAATTTCCCTTCCCAGATTGTTGCTCCAGGACAGACTTATGAACACTGTATGCTACATACATTTTCAATAAAGAAATGATTAGAACTGCAGCTCATGTATCTCTAGAACGTTGGAATGGGCAGGACGGGACACCTATTTATGCGAAAACTATGACTTGTTATGAACTTTCTGCTGTTGGAAATAAACTTTTCAAGCTTTAAATGATTGGAAATTCCATTTTGAAGTTGCTTTACAACAACCATGTAACTAAGTCCCTTATGTTGTAATATTCTGATTATCCTTCATAATACATGCCAAGTGTATTGATCTGAACTCGAGCCCACGTAATTTTGAAGGATCAATAATTCAATATCTTGCAAAGGTGCTAGCCTTCATTAATTAAAACAGAATGATATATATTTCGGAAAATTCTATGTATGACTCTCTTTATCAGCATCATTAATGATACATAATCCTGAGACATTCCTAGATTTATTATTAAAAAATCCGAAGCTCATCCAAAACCTTAATCCATAACAATGAAAACATCTCATTATACTCCCTTCTCTTTCTTCTCTTCTCTTCTCCTCGGACGCATCTCATGCTTTATGCTGTAAGAAAATAATTTAACCTAAGATGCACATATCTATGAAATCAAAACACTATAAACATGTCGATTTATTCACATACATTTTTGAGCCATGAGATTAATGATTAATGATTTCTACAATTTCACAATTAATCGCTAAGTCTTCTTCTTCTTCTCACACAAGCCACTTGATAGCTTTAATGGGATAACAATATCAAAACGGTGAAGTGAGAGGGGACTTAGTTTCAATATGTATAAGATAAAACCCTAGAGAGCTCTAATATATATAAGATAAAGCCCAAGAGAGCTCTCCCATCACAAGCTTCTAAGATCTGGCCTACATCAACTGTTATATCGAGTTTGTTTAGAAAATGGCCTTAACAACATTGGGTCAAAATATTATGCCCTATGAGTCTATCTCATTGATCGTATTAATTTAGCCCATTTTTATTTTATTAGAAAACAAATCCAATTAATAGAAGTTCACATATTGGAATAAAATTCCAACATTCTCCCACTTAAACAAATATTAATTGTAACTTTAAAAAACAAATAAAAGGGCAAGTTTGAGAAAATGACTCTCGGGCTAAATTACAAAAAGATTTTGACTGTGGCCACATTTTAAAGAAAATAAATACGGCAATGAGACAAGACTACCAACACAATTCAGTCTAGTAAAAATTACTAATATTGTATTATGGCGGTAATTGTATCTTTCATTAATACAAAACCTTCCATGGTCACATATACTAGTAATTCCACCGACATGGATTCAGATATGGTGGTGTAGCAGGAAATAGCAATTAAATATGATCCAAATATGTATGCTATTTCATTGTTGGTCCTTCAATTTTCTTGTAAGATATGAATTTCTTGAACTATATGAAATCCCAAGAAAATTTGATTTTCTTATAAGATATGGGTCTCTTGAGCAATAGGAAACCCTAAGAAAATTCATGATTTTCTTGTAGACATGAATTTCTAGAAACAATATAAAATTCCAAGAAAATTTAACTTCAAAAGAAGTCATGCATGCCTCGTTCAATACTAAATACAACATGGTGTCATTTATGAGACATACCTAACTCTTAAGATCAACATCCAATCTCAAGATACATGTTATGCGAGATATAACCATAAAATGTGTACACGATTATAACAAATATATCAACAATTGAAAAAGAATCTCGCATTAACAAAAGCCAATAAGACAAAAGGCTTCAATGTTGTAACAATTTTAATAAAGAAAATGTCTCACTTAACTCAATATATCAAAAAACTCAATTATACCCATGTGTTCTACATGTCCTTTGAAAATAATAGGCCTCAATCCTTTGGTTAAGGGGTCCGCTAGCATAGAGTTGGTATCGACATGCTCTATCATGATGGTGCCGTTTTTAATCAAATCCCTCACAGTAAGATATTAAGCTCTACATGTTTAAATGTATTGGAGGATTTATTATTTCTTGAAAAGAACATAGCAGCAGCATTATCACAATAAATCCTTTGTAGCTTAGAAATTGAATCAACAACCAAAAGTGTTGAAATGAAGTTCTTTAGCCATACAACATGCGTGGTTGCTCTAGAATAAGCAACAAACTCAGCCTGCATGGTTGATGAAGCAGTAATCATATGCTTAACACTCTTTCATAAGGTAGCTCCACCTGCCATTGTAAAAATATAACCCGAAGTAGATCTCAAGTCATCGGGACAACCAACAAAATCTGAATCTGAGTATCCAATAACCTCAAGATAATCAACCTTTTTATATACGAGCATGAAGTCTCTAGTTTTCTTCAAATATCTCAAGACTTTCTTAATAGCCACACAATATTCTTGTCCTGGATTAGAGAGATAGCACCTAAGAACACCAACAACAAAGGCTATATTAGGCCTAGTGCAAACTTGTGCATACATCAAACTACCAACAACACAAGAGTAAGGAATCTTTTTCATGGACTCTCGCTTAAGTTCATTTTTAGAGCACTGTGCAGTGCTACGTTTATGACCTTTCACAATAGGTACATCACCAGGTTTACAATTCTGCATGTTCAACCTAGCTAAAACACGATCAATGTAACTTACTCGAGAAAGTCCTAACAAACCTCAAGTATATCATGATGAATCTCAATTCCAAGAACAAAAAAAGCTTCATCAAGATCCTTTATATCAAAATTACGACATAATATTTGTTTAGTCTCATGAAGTAAGCCCAAATCACTACTAGCAAGCAAAATATCATCAACATAAAGCACCAAATATATGAATTTGCTCCCATTGGTCTTGAGGTAAATGCAATGGTCCACTTTATTTTCCTCAAAACCTAATGAAGTCACTACCTTATCAAACTTCAAGTACCACTATCGAGAAGCTTGTTTAAGGCCATAAATTGACTTATTCAACTTACAAACTAGGTGTTTCTCCCTTTCTTGAATAAAACCCTCTGGTGAGTCGTATAAACTTCTTCATCAATGTCGCCATTGAGGAAAGTTGTCCTAACATCCATTTGGTGGAGTTTCAAATCAAAATGTGCTACTAAACTCATAATGATCTTGAAGGAATCCTTGGAGGAAACATGAGAGAATGTGTTACCATAATCAATTCCAGCTTTTTGAGTAAAGCCTTGGCTACAAGTTTAGCCTTAAACCTTTCAATCTTTTCTTTTGAGTTTTTCTTAGTTTTTAACACCCATTTGCAACCTACTGTCTTTCGACCTTGGGGCAAATTAACTAACTCCCATACATTATTCCCTTTCATTGAGTGAATTTCATCCTCCACAGTACTAAACCACAAGTTTGATTGAGGACTAGACATCACATCAAAATAGTTGATAGGATCAATTACAGGACTGACATCATAATCACTTTCTAAGAGATACACATAGTAGTCACCAGGAATTGCAGGACATCTCTCTATAGTAGAACGTCTAGGAGGTATTTGATGGATGTGATTTTGAGGTGCATCAATATTCAAATAAGCCTCCATATTAGCATTAGGTATAGCTACTTATTCATGAGAATTCTCAATTTCATGTGTAGCGGGTAAGAAAAGTGTAACAGATTCAATTAGATCATCGACTACTATAGGATGAGAACATTCATTCCTATCAGGTACATCATACTCTAAGAACTTAGCTGTTTGAGACTCAACCACTCGAGTTCCACACGAAGGACAAAAGAATTTATATCTTTTAGAATGATCTGAATACCCAATGAAGTAACCTTGAGTAGATCTGGGGTCAGTCTTTTTCTCAAAAGGTTTATAAATTCTAACATCTGTAGGACATCCCCACACGTGAAAATGATTTAAGCTAGGTTTCTTACCAACCCACAACTCAAAAGGTGTTTTAGGAATTGATTTGGTAGGAACATGATTAACATGGCAGTTTTTATGACTTCACCCCAAAGAAATTTAGGTAACTCATATCGGCTCATCATGCTTCTCATCATCTCAGCTAGGGTGCGATTATACCTTTCGGCTACACCATTTTGCTTAGGACTCTCAGGCATGGTAAATTGAGCAACAATTCCAGATTCTTGCAAATATTTGGCAAATGGTCCCATATGTTACCCAGTCTCATCATGTTTCCCATAATATTCATTACCTCGGTTAGACCTTACAATTTTAATAACTTTTCCCAATAGTTTTTCAACTTCAGTCTTAAAAATCTTGAATTTTTCAAGAGAATCAGATTTTTCTTTAATAAGATAAATATAATCATATCGAGAAAAATCATCAATGAAGGTGATAAAATACTTATTACCACATAAGGTAGGAATATATGGGCCAGAGATATCCGTATGAATAATCTCCAAGACGTCAGAACTATGAATGGAACTTGGACTTAGTTAATTTTCCCCTTATACAATTAACACAAATCTCCATGTCTCCAAAATCAAGACTAGGAAGAAAGCTAGCTTTTATCAATTTTTCTATTTTATCTTTAGAAATATGGCCAAGGCGTCTATGCTATAACATGGAAGAGTTGTCATTACTTAGGGGTCTATTGGACACAATATTTTCAATATTGAAGGATGAATAAATTTGACTAGAAGCCAAGGTCAACATATATAAGCCATTGTATAAAATACCACAACCAATAATTTTAGAGTCTAAAATTAAATTAACCTTTTCTTTGCCAAAAGAAATATCATAACCTAAATTATCCAAAACAAAAATAGAAATAAAATTTTGAGTACAAGTCTGTACATAAAAGACATTTTTCAAAACAAGCTTAAAACCTTATTCTAAGTTCAAAATGATGGTTCCCACATAGTCTACTATTGCTAGGGCTTCAATAGCTACTCCAATTTTAGACTCTTCTCTATTTGGCTTTCTTTTGTTTATGAACCCCTGCAAATAAATTGCAACATGGACATTTGCCCTACTATCAAGCCACCAAGAATTAATGGGAATATTAACTAAATTTGGCTCAAAACAAACTAGGGCTAGTGAATTACCTTCTTGCTTCTTCTTCTCTAGCCAAGATTGGAAATTAGGACAATCAAACCTCTTATGGCCCAGCTTCTTACAAAATTAATATTTTATTTCTTTTTTAGGACCATCTTTCTTGACTCCCAGGTTATAGGTTTGACCATTACCATGCCTGTTAGTATTTTGAGTCTTCTTATGAGATCGATAATGAGGTTTCTTAGGGTTGGAGATATTTTGACTCTTTCCAGATTTAGGACTAGGATGAGAAACAAGTAAGGTTGTCTGTCCACTCTCCCTCTTAATTTTCTCTTCCTTAGATATACATTTAGAGATAAGTTCAAGAATAATCCATGACTCATTTTGGGAGTTATAGGCTATTTTGATTTGACTGAATTCCATAGGCAAGGATTTGAGAGCAGTGTGAACAATATAGTTGTCAGGAAGGATAATATCAAGATCCTTGAGTCTAGATTGGATGTGAACCATTTTCAAAATATATTCCCTAAACCTACCAGAGTTATTATACTTCATACTAGCCAAATCACTCATTAGATTCCCAACCTCAAACTTATTAGACACTTGATACCTTTGTCCTACTACGTGGAAAAACTCCTTAGCATTATTGGTCTCAGGAAGTGCACTAATTAGATGCTCTCCAGTTGACTTTTTCATAGCTAGAAGACTTAAGCGATTGGACCTCTCCCATTGGGCATATATTCTTTTCATGGTATCGAAAGCATCATCAGCAGGTCGGGGAGGCTAATCCTCTCGAAGAGCTATATCAATATTAGATAATCCTAGGGCAAACTTAATATCACACTTCCATCTTTTATAATTTTCACCATTCAATACTTCAATAGTGGCACTACCATTATTTAAATTCACAATAACTGTAAAAAAAAAAAAACAATAAAAATGCAACAAACTGCATCAATAATAGGTAATTAACAAGAATAAGCTTAGAACAATAGAGCTTAGTTTCTCACAGAGTCCTTGTGAGTCATGACAAACTCCCCTTTGGGCAGAGAATGCCATGCACATAAGGTCTCTCACACAAGAATAGTATAGAGATATACTGATTGTTGAAGAGTCGCCTCTTTTGGGAAACAAATCTTTTAAATTAATATATCCCCATCAATAAAATCAATTATCACACATACCTAACCCCCTTTGGGCAGGTGAGAACGCATAATAATACTAACTCGAAATATGCATGCCACAAATTTTACAAGTCTCAATAAATAAAACACTTTGGTGCAACTATTTATTTCAACCCATAAAGATGACCGAGTTTAACAATTAATTGCCCAACTTGCACATGCACAATATGTATACAAGACTCCTATAAAATTAAGCACAAGAATAATATGTACTTTGGGGAGTTGTAATTTGCAGCATTCAAATTGTTTCTAATTCATTTAAATATTATGTATCCCCACAAATATACATATAGTAATATCAATGAAGGCAATCAACTACACAGCAAAGGTAAGTCATATCTGTGTATATAACTCATGGAACCAATATATATACAACTCACAGATATCATTATCACGCAATTCGAGCTCCACATAAACCAAACATTGAAACTCCATTATTGATTAAAACTAAAGGCTATCCTTATTATGCAATTTGGGTTCCATAGAAACCAAACATTGAAACAGGGAAAATATAAGCTAAGTAATGTTTACAAAATCAACTATTTCAGTTTCGGCTACCTTGGATTCCATGAAATTAAACATGATTGAATTTCTTGCATTCAAACACCAATAGATGATTAACTTACAAATAGATACACCCGAATTCTTCATCATCTAGTCATCCGAAAATTAAATTTACAAAACCTTGAATTCTCATCTAGCATGCAAAAAGAGGAATACTGAATTTTTTTTTTCTTTTTGAAAAGATTTAAGATCCATGAAATTTGATCAACAAAATTAGGTTTTGATCCACAAATATATGGCTTCGATACCAATTGTAAAAAAATAATTTAACCCAAGATGCACATTTCTATGAAATCAAAACACTATAAACCTGTCGATTTATTCACATACCTATTTGAGTCATGAGATTAATGATCAATGATTCTTGCAATTTCACAATTGATCGCTAAGTCTTCTTCTTCTTCTCACACAAGCCACTTGACAGCTTTAATGGGATAACAAAATCAAAACGGTGCAGTGAGAGGGGACCTAGTTTCAATATGTATAAGATAAAACTCTAGAGAGCCCTCCTATCATGGGCTTTTAAAATTGAGTTTATACCAGCTGTCATATCAAGTCTGTTTAAAAAAGGGCCTTAACAACATTGGGTCAAAATATTATGCCCTATAAGTCTATCTCATTAACCGTATTAATTTAGCCCATTTTTATTTTATCATAAAACAAATCCAATTAATAGAAGTTCACCTATTAGAATCAAATTCCAAAACATGCAACCACCTCCAACTTGTGCACGTATGGCCCAACACATTCTGCTTGAACAGAACCATAGCATGTAAAACACCAGTGCCCCAGAACTTCGTTTTGCATGGACTTTGGCCCGCCAATTCATCAGGGAATCCTTTGTTACACTGTTCAAAGACAGGGAACATATCTTGGGCTGTGAGTTTAGTTCCTTCTCTTCTTCTTCTTACATTTTTCTTTTTTCTTAACATTCTGAATGATCCCTAATTTGTCTGAATAGTTAGGCAAATATGAGAGACAATTGGCATTTTCTTGGGCATCACTTCGAAGGGACATAACAAACAGGCAGTTCTGGCAGTACCAGTGGGATAAACATGGAACCTGTGTGCTGCCAAGAATGAATGTTTTGCATTATCTGCAACTGATTATTTCACAGCAAGGGAAATTTAATCTGCTGAGGGCTCTGACAGGCAACAATATCAAGCCTAAAGGTTCTTCCAACCCCAGATCGAGTGTTGAGGCTGCCATCAGACAGGAGATTGGGGGCAGAAACTTCTGTATATCTTGTCATAATTTCAGGATTGGTGCTTTTATTAAAGAAATTTATATATGTTTAGAGGTTACTGGGCACAAAGTTATATCTTGCCCCGACAGTAATAATCCAAGAGGATGTGGTAGAAATATGAATCTTGTCTTCTCTGCTGCTGCATCCAGAACATGAAAATGGCGCTTTTGCGTAAATCGCGGAATAAAACTGATATATCGTAATCCACTTATGTTATTATAGGTGTAATCCCTTGGAAGGATTTCTACAAAAAGATGTGTCCGTTGCAAAAGGAAATTTTCTTTTATTTCTTTTTCCTTTTCAATTTATATATACGCATGTGAGGAATTGCTATATTCAAATTTACCAACTTCATGTTTTATGTATAATGCTAATGTCAAAGGTCTCTCCACATTATTTGGTACGTTTGTGGCAAATGTTTCATTGACCCTAGTAATTTTGACATATTCAATGATAAAAATATGATAAACTTATAATTGTGGGTTATAAAATAATAGATTGTAAGTGATAAATATTACATAAATTGTAGTTATGAAAATTTTCTTTTTTTTCTTTTTCAATTAATTTATACTAGTAGCGGTAGCACGTAGTTCATGCACACGTAAAATAATTTTTTTTAGCAATACACATCCATTTTTGAGGGTAAATTTTTTAATTATAATCTTGATAAGAACAAAAAAAAGAGACAAAAATGAATAGAAATCAAACCTGAAAGAAAAATATGGCTTTGGAACTATATATTTCTCTGTTAAAAAAAAAGAATAAAAAATTAAAAACACCAAAAAAGAACAAAAAAGTAAAAAAAATAGAAAAGAAGAGAGACAAACCTATTGCAGGCGTAAACCAAAGTGTAGTAGCTGGAAGAAGTGGTTTTAAAATGACTTAATGGATAACATGGAGTGTAAACAGTTTGTTAGGGGGATTTATAAAAATTATTTTTGTGACCTAATTGAATTGTTTGAGCTAGATAATCTTTTAAAAGGTAAATTTGAAATTTATTATTTATTATTCAAATTGCTGAAAAGGATAATTTATGTAATTAATGAAAAATAATTGTCATATTAGATACAAAAATATCTTCTTCTTTTTCAATAGTATAGATGCATGTACATAAAAAGTTGCTAAATTAGAATTTCCCAACCTTATACTTTATGTTTGAGATAAATACCACTAAATTAAAGGTCACTCCACATTCTTTAACATGTTTGCGGCAAAGGTTTCATTGAGATATAGCAAAATTGGGGCCAAGAAATTATGTCTATATTCCATGTACTAAAATTTACTTCATTTTACATTGTCGAAATAAATTCTGCTCAGACTTGAATACCAATAGATCCTCAATGAGCAAGTACGTGTATAAATAAAAAAATTTAGATCAATATGATTGCTTTTTCTCACTCCTAAAAAAAAGATGATTTGCAATGAATGCTAAAAAAAAGATGATTTGCAATGAATGCTAAAAAAAAGATGATTTGCAATAGAAAAGATTCGTCCCAAAACTTTGGTCACAATCATTTACGATGAAAATTGCGATGAATTTTCTGTTGTAAAATCTATTTTTTGCAATGGAATTTTGTCCATTGCAAATGTTCAATTTTCTATGATTTTTTGAGACAGAAAAATCCGTTGCAAAACGTAGTTTTTGAAGGATTTTTCTGTCGCAAAATATTTCAATTTTTTTCGCAATATTTTTTAAATATTAAAAATTTGTAATCAAAACATAATATATTCATAAATCCAAAACCACCATATTTAATGATATTTATAACTATTAAATGATAAAGCTATAAATCTTTCATAAAATCCAAATATAACATTAAATAAACAAAATATTTGTAAATTCAACAATATAAAAGTATTAAAATGTAACTACCAAAGTATAATTAACTTAACATAGTATATACCCAAATTCGTAAGTCAAAATCAATCATCATCCTCATCCTTATTATCTATATTTCTTTGTGACTGTTCATTAGCAGGTTTAGATAAGGATGGTATATGAGATACCTTTGGCCGAAGTAAATGAGCGCCTGGTGCCATGAAGGAGAGATTTGTAGGCGGATAAAATGGTGATGTATTAGGTTGAAATGATGGTGATAGGTTATGCATATTCTGCTGCATGAACGTCTGTCGCATCATCACCTCCATATCTACGAATTTTTGTTTAAACATTGTATTTTCTTCTCGACACACCATCAATTTCAATTTCAACATTGCCATTTCTTCTTGCAATGTCTTAATTTGTTCACTTTCATGGGGCGGATTATTTGAAAGTTCTCCAGACGAGTGACCTAAGACAAAGGAAGCCTCATTTCCAAGTCCATAAATCTGCCCCTCTTTGATCCGCCTATTGTATCTTTCCACACTTGCATAAAAAATATTACTACAAATTTATAACAATCAAATAATTTAATTAAAAAATAATATAAAATATAAATTAATAACTTAGAACTTTCACTGAAGTTGAGATGACATTGCCACTAAATAACTATCAATACTATCACTTGAACTTTGACTAGAGAACTCTTCTAGTTGATTGTTGAACGTATTCTACACATGAAGTATACAGAATGATTAACTTATATAAAAATTAAAACTTTCTACATTAAAAAGAAACATATATATGACATTTAAATTTTTTGACATAAAATTTATAATATTTAAATTTTCCTACTTTTTATATAACATACTACTTACATAAGTATTATGTGTACGTTCATTGACCCATATGCGTTCACCTCTTTCATTTAATGTAGAATGTGTATGCATAAATGATTCTGCAAGTTTAGGTGGGTGTCCAAGTTCTTTCTCCTACATCCAAACACATCTATCAATAATCAATTATAATTAGAATTAAATATTGATACTTTTATAAAAATTACTAATTTATCTTTGTGGGATAGGTGTGAAATACATCTACCTTGATGCAGTGGAAATCCAACACCATTGCAATCCAACAACTTATTTTTTTGAATCATCATTGACCCATTCTTGAAGCAATCCACCCCACACTTCATCTCCCATCCAAATGGGTTTCTTTTGGGATTGACGTGCTTGGTGTAATTTATTTTTTAATATTTTCAAGCCACGATACTCAAATATTTTGTGAATCTATGCACCCTCGTGTTTATACCATGTAAACTTTTTCTAAGGCACATAAAAGAAACAAACTCTTCCATTTTGAAATGTACTTAAGAAAAAAAATATGATACTTAAAATAATTCTTACCTCAAACTCCCCAAACCACATTGTTCTAACTCCATTTGGAATTTTTTTCCATGATCTCCAAGCTTGTCATAAGTGCCTTTTAATAATACTACTTATTTTTTGGGCACATGCCAACTCCTCGGAGAACCTTTTTCACAAAGATATTTTTACAGCATATATTAAAATAATAAAATACAAATTAATAGTATATATGACATTATAAATTACAGTAATTAAAATGATTAAAAAATATTACCTTCTCCATCGAGGCCAAATAAATATCCTTTGAGTAGCATTTGTATTCCCTATATTTGTAGATGTCAGTGTAGATGGCATAGATGAGGGAGTAGGTAATGCATCTAATGAAAAACTACCTGAAACCACACTTGAATAAGTGTGTGGAGGGATATATGACTTCAATCTAGTATTAGGTAGAACAGCCTTGCTTTTTCCTTTTCTATTACTCGAAATCTACAACAAATATTAAGTATGTAAATTATTATAAATAAATAACATCAAACAAATCACCATCATAAATGTAAAATCAATCATAAAGATTGCAATCAATATAGTACATGCAAATATGGACTAATTTGAGATGATATTGTTATAAATTTGAGGGGAAAACATAAAAAAAAACCCTAAAGGGGTTTTAAACTTGTCATCTGCCAAAAATTTAGATACATTAGTTTTTTTTTATTAATGTTATAACTTTCTATCAAAAAATCTAATAATTACTAGATATAATTATCTAAATTTGAAAAGGTGTACCTATCTTTACAATAGATATAAATATCTTAAATTTAGTTATTGTGCTAATTATATATAGAAAACACAAAAAAAATGCTATAAAGGTCTTTCATACCATTCCAGAAATATTACTCATTTTTTACTATAAATTATTGAATTATGCATTGATGATTTTATAATAACATTTTCCTAAATATATTACTCAAGTAATTAAACTATAAATTATTGAATTATGCATTGATGATTTTACATTGTCATTATGTAAATGTTTGATTATGGATAAATCAAATTAGGTAGCACTACTCAATATAATTGAGTAGCATGAAAATTGCCGATCGATAAGTTAAAGCCACCATTCTTGGAAGTATAACTGTGTTTGAAATTGATAATATATATAGTACATCACAATGAATTTTTCGATAAATTCATATTACATAACAATAAATTAAAAAACTAATCATCCTCTCATCATCCTCATCCTCATGTTCACATAATCCAAGCCTAACATTTCTTGGCTCAGATGCAAAATTCTAATGAATTTCATTGAAATGTTTCCAAACAAACCCATCAGAAGGATGACATAAAATACTAGAACTTCTTTTGTTTTCAAAGTTCCACCTCATATACTTGGCTGATTTCAAAGATGCATATAATATTTTGAGCTGAGGAATTAGGGGTAAGTAATACATCTTTTTGTAAGGAATCCGCTTTCTCGTTTCACGACCTTTTACAGTTAGTTTAAAACGGGGATGATTGCAAAACTTGCATTCATTCAGATTAGCATCAATTGTATAAAAATAAGTATAAAACAACATACAACCATTGATACAACAATCGATCTTCATAGAACTTAACCCCAATTTTGAAACCAATTTCTTTGCTTGGTAAAAGTTATCCAGGACATGGTTTTTTGTAGGATTTGAGAATTTAATAAGTTCTACTATTCGATCAAAATATCTTTGAGACATATTGTAGTCAGATTTTAAGCACATCATTTGTAGAGTCATAAACAACTCACAATGAGTTTCACAACCTGATCACAACGGTTGTTAGGAAACAGTCAACATGTCATAAAAGGCTTGAGCATCTATATTGGGAGATTCCTCTGTGTTCAGATTAATGCCTTCCTCATGATTAATTTCAATATGAAAACTAGTTCCTATAGCATCATAAACCATGTTTTCATACCTATTGTTCGCAGCATCACCACAAAAATGAGCATCACTACGAGCTCCCCTATATACATTGAAATCCAAAGGTTCAGTCTTCCCATCTACTGTCCAATATCAATAATTAGGCTGAAACCCATATTTTAATAAATGTACATATGCTTCATCAGGGATCAAAAATTTTAGATTCTTACATTTTGAATAAGGACACCTTATTCCTCCATCCTTCAAACATTAAGGTTGAACAAATGCATAATCAATAAGCAACAAACTCTCGTGTATAATTTTTTCGATTCGGCAAGAGCCTATTATATTATACATCCAACTACACTTGACATGAATATCCATATTTTGTAAATGAGTAAATTCATTAAAAATGATCTCAATTTGAGTGATGCAAAAGTAATTTTATAATAAACATTTTGATTATGAGAGAACTATTTGATTATTTACTTTATTAATGTATGATCATTCGAAAGTAATTGCTTACAGTATAATAAAATTGATTATTAATATTGTTATATATTATTATTTAGAGATGAATATATTTGGCAAATAAAAAAAATTGAAGAGTAATTGACAAAAGAATTAAAGGATAACTTAACAAATGAAGTAGTTAAACAAATTATTTTGAGTTTGTTTGATTTGGAATATTAACATTTACTATTACTTTTAATATAGGGTAATTTCTTGTTTGATATGGACTATGATATTTACGGGCCGGCCCATGATTTGTCCAAAGTCCGTACTAAGATGAGATTAATAGCTATTGAAGTAGTGGGTTTGAGGGCGAGATTACATAATTTCAACCCTCTTTGAAATTCGATTTAAATGTAAATATCAAAATTATTCTTCAAATTCATATATTATTTCATTTAGGCATTAATTTCATGATTCCTATAGCAAGAATTTTGTCCAAACACCTCTCTAAAATAAGATTACCAAATTGCCCAAAAATTAAGACTAAACATAATGAGAGCATCATTTTAATTGAAAATAATTAATAATATTAGTAAACACATAATGACGCACAAACACTCACCCTTATAGCCATCATCATCATTTAAGCAATTAAAAATCAATCAGCAACAAATAAGAAGTTTCCACCCTTTCTTCCAACATCCCATCTTCCTTTCTAATTCCACTAATTCTAAATATTTCTAATGTATTGTGTTATAAAAATATATAAAATTAAAACAAGATATCCAAACTTACCTCTAAATCCTTCACAAAAATCAACACTCACAAAAGACTTCCACCAAGTCAAGATAGCCTACGTCATTAGGCATATATTACAAGTGCACGTATTTATTAACAAATCATAATTCCACAACCTAAATGAAAACTTAAATATTTTATACAATTATTATTTGAGTTTAACTAACACGTAAATCAAATTTTAACTAAAACATAATCAAATTTTAGCTAATGGAGATAATTGACTAAAACATAAAGGAGATAACTAAAACATAAATCAAATTTTAACTAATGGAAATAATTAACTAAAACATATTAATAATAACTAAAATATAATTAAATTTTAATTAATGGAGACAATTATATAAAACATAATTGACATGACTAAAACATAAATCAAAGTTTAACTAAAACATAATAAAAATACCTAAAACATAAATCAAATTTTAACTAATGGAGATAATTAACTAAAAAATAATGAAGATAACTAAACATAACTAAATGTTAGAATAATTAAGAAAATTACCTCAATCAATGGAAACAATACACAAGTATTGTGTTTTTATCTGAAACAATAACTTAAACAACCATTTTAGCTTTTTTTTAAAAAAATTAAAACTAATTTTAAGAAAATTAAAAAAAAATAAATTTGAGATCTGGTCGCCTGCTGGTCGCTGGCCGACCAGCAGCTAGCAGCTGGTGTGGCTAGCAAGCTCATTGACCACACCAACAGCATCAGTAGCTTGCTGGTGCGTCCCTTGCAAGTTTTTGGTGTTGGAGTGTCCAGCACCCATAGCAAGCAGCTTGGTGCCAAACAGCTTGGTGTTGGAGTGTCCATCACCACCAGCACCAGTAGCAAGCGAGTGTGGCCAGCGCCCGTTGGCCGTATTAGCATGGTAGATCGGTCAGCGATAGTGCTCGCCAGCTGGCCATGAATGCAAAACAGAAAATGAAAAAATAAAAAAAAAATAGAAGGAAGAGGAAGAAGAAAAAAGGGGGAAACCTGAGAGAGAGGAGGAAAAGAGAGTATGGGGAAAAATGTGGAATTAGGGTAAGTTAAAATTTGAAAAGAAAAATTATTTTATTTTTTCAATTTTTTCATTTTACGACGGATTTTCCCATAGCAAAATTCAACTTTTGCAATGGGTTAAATTTTTTAAAAAAATTGCAACATTTGTGATGGATTTTAATTTGTTGCAAAGTTTTTAAAAAATTGCAAATTTTGCGACGAATTTTATTGTTGCAAATATTTTTTTAATTTTTTATTCAATTTGCGATGAAAAATTTTGTGATGGAGTTTTTGTCGCAAATTGTGATGAATTTTTTTCGTTGCAAAAATCCATCGCAAATTGCCCTTTTTTTAGTAGCGTCTTTATGATAATGAATTGAAGCGTAGGGTTCCTATCCATTTATTCATTCGACCCAATTTTATTTTGTTTCCTTCCAACAATTCGAACAAGGTTTTGTGCTGAGCCGATAAGAATCAAATATCCTCAAAATTCTCCATTGATACGCTATTTTTTTCCATTTATTCCCTTTCAAAATCAGTTGCGATCTTCCAAACTTTACTAATGGTATAGACAAATTCCTCAATTCATCCAAATGTGTAAAAGATTCTAGCCGTATTTAAAAGTTGGGTACTCTATCATTGAGTTAGCAACCCAAAGAAAATATAGATTAAACCAAAGTTATATACAAGTAACTACCCCCCTTGGTATTCCTTTAATTGAATTTCATTTGATAGACGGAAGTTCCTTAAAAACTTCCGCTTTTTTTGAGTGATTATGAACAATTCACCTTTATATAGAATAAGAGGAACATTTAAATAAATTTGATTTTTCATTGAATCATAAAAGCCCACTTTTAAAGATTTTTTCCTTCTCTTTGGATCGAACTAGAAATATATGCCAATTGTAGCTATATTTTCTCTCAAATGTCATGGTATATTGAATTATAATCACATAGATGTTTAAATTTGATTTACTTTTATTAAAGAGGAAATTGTGTCTTATTTCTATACTTTTTTAAGAAAAAGCATTATAAATGACGAATTTTTTATTCTTTCAACAAAATAATATATTTGAAATGATTTACTTATTCCAAATCGAACATAAGACCTCCCACATAATAAGCGAGACATATACCATTTGAACTATAACCCATTGGACTGTCTTATTTCTATACTTGAAAGGCCAAATATATACATACAATAGGATATAAAATGAAATATAAAATAGAAAATTCAAAATAAAATTCAGCTGCCCTGTCTGCAAGCACCTGTTGTCCTCTGGAAAACAAGATTGAGTAAGTCAAAACAACCGGCTATTTGCGTGATTAAAGGAATCAACTTGAAGAAAAACAACATCAGTTAACTGTTTTGTCTCATCTCCAATCTTATGGGATTGTCTGCCAACCTAACCACACGACTTTTATTTATTGTCATATATGATTTTATTTTATAACAAATGGTATTTTATTTAGATAAGCAAACAAATATAATTCAAAATATTTACCTTTTCTCAAGTTAAATATTATAATTATCCTATTAATTTGTTTAATCCTAATATCTAAATTCGTTTAATCCCTTATTTTTTCAAATTTCCTCGCACACCAAGTTTCATGTTTTTAAAAAATACAAAAATAAAAAACAAAAGAGACATTTTTTAACAGTATTGGGGAGCATAATGCCTTGAAGTTTTTTTTTTCTTTTTCCTTCATTTACATTATTTTTCATTAAATATTTTATAGATAAAATTATAAAGATAAATTTTTCTATTTAAATATTTAGTATAAAAATTAAACTAATAGAATTCAAACGTATCATTTCTTTTTCTTCAAATATATGAAAATTAATACATATATGTATATGTATATATAATCAATC
>JACGDI010000077.1:136667-172032 GCA_014898725.1 Jacaranda copaia
TCAATTTCTTATTTATTTATTAATTAAATTATTAAATATGTTTTTAGTAAATTATTCAAAAATAGAAATTATTTGTTGAAATTAAGAATAAAACAAAGACTACATGAAAGGTAAATAAATTTGACTAACGGATAAAATAGTATTTTAAAATTAAATAATATAATTAGTAAATTATTTAAATAAAATTAAATTAATTTAAAACAAACATAAATGTACAGCTATGATTTGTTTTTTTGAATATCTAGGTGAATAAAGTGCTTATCCAACTCTCCATCATTTTTAATTGCAATATCCTTCTATTTTTTGCCGGGATCTGAGGATTACTTCAAACTTTTTCATTGGTTTTGTTTCAGGGGAGTAAGCATTCTTGTGAAGAGCCATTCATAAAGGCTAAAAGCTCTTAATCAAGATTTCGTGAGCCATTCATAAAGGCTAAAAACTCTTCATCAAGAATTTCATGAAATATTGACATTAAGCATAATTTTTCTTCAACCTCTCCCAAGATGTTCAAGTTTTCTGTATTGTTCTGTTTCATTGTTTTGTCTTTCGGGATTTTCACCAATGGCTCAGAAAATGGGCTTGGGATATATGAGATCAAGAAAGGTGATTTCTCTGTAAAGGTCACCAACTATGGCGCAAGAATTGTATCTGTTGTTCTTCCTGACAAGAATGGTCAGTTCTTCTTTCATCCCTTTGTTTGAAATGCTTCTTTTATTGTTGTTTTTGTCTGAAGAAAGTAAAATTTTTTTCCTGTCTTTTTTCAGGCAAGTTAGCTGATGTTGTTCTTGGTTATGATACAATCAAAGAATACATGGTATGTTTTCATTGTTTTTGTTGTCAATCTTTTCTGTTTCAATGTATGGATGGATTTCCAAGTCCAGATTAGAGAAACATTAACAGCTGAACATAGGCTATTAGCTGGATCTAATTTTAGTCATTATTTTTCTTGGTCTTTATGGTCATAAATATGATCCTTTAATCTTCAGACATTAGGTCTTCGGCGCCCAATTGTGTAGTTTTTGTCAATAATGCATGACTATCTCATGTTTTCAATTTCAAAAATGACATCTGAGTGAAGACTTAATGTGTATGGGCAAGGTCCACAAAAGTTGCTATGTTTATTTTCATTCTCTTCCTTCTAATTCTAGACAAAGCATTCTTTACCCATGTGTTATGATTCTTGACATATACTTAACCTTAACAGGAGTAATAATATTGCAAAGATATGTCTAGTGCAATTCAATCCAGTGATGATACAGATAATTTAGTACTCCTTTGTTGTCTTTTTTGTTCATCGTACAACAAGATGTTCCTGTTTTAGCAGAAAACATCATTGTTTTTCTAGTCTTGTGTTTAGAATTACTTTATTCATATAAATGCTCTTGGTTGCAGAATGATACTGGTCACTTTGGAGCCATTGTTGGAAGGGTTGCTAACCGCATTGCTGGTGCTAAATTTACTCTAAATGGGACGGTCTATAGACTTGATGCTAATGGGGGGAATGGGACAACTACGCTCCATGGTATTTTTTTTTCCGATCTTTTCCTGTTAGAAATAGTCACCTCTTTTGCAATTATTGTCAACTTTGACAGGTGTTTTTCATACAGGTGGTAAGAAAGGATTCAGCGAAGTTGCTTGGAAGGTTAAGAAGCACCAAAAATACGGCCCATCTCCTTACGTTACTTTTTCATATCACAGTGCTGATGGTGAAGAAGGTATTATATGTTCCATTTTGACTACTAGGAAATTATTTTTCTTTCCCCTCTGAGCCGCAGACAACCTTAAGGTTCTATCGTTTTAAAACAGGATTTCCTGGTGATGTTCTTGTCTCTGCAACGTATGCTCTTATTGAACCGTACAAATTGAGTGTAAAAATGAAGGCAAAAGCTCTGAACAATGCCACACCTATTAACCTTGCCCAACACAGCTACTGGAACCTCGGTGGCCATAACAGTGGGGATATACAGTCTGATGAGCTACAGATTTTCGCATCCCACATCACACCAGTCGACAAAGGGCTAATCCCAACTGGTGAAATTGCCCCTGTCAAGAAAACACCGTACGATTTTCTTGAACCCCGTGTAATAAATGGCCTGATAAAAGAACTCCCCAAGGGTTCCAAGGGTTATGATATCAATTACGTGGTTGATGGTCAAAAGGGCCCAAAGATGACACCGGTAGCTGTGGTTTATAACAAGAAGTCTGGAAGAATAATGAACTTATCAGCTAATGCTCCTGGCGTGCAGTTGTATACCGGTAACAACATCAATGACGTGAAGGGAAAAGGTGGATATATTTATCAGCCTCATGCGGCCTTATGCTTGGAGACTCAAGGGTTCCCGGATGCTGTCAATCACCCAAATTTCCCTTCGCAGATTGTTGCTCCAGGACAGACTTATGAACACTGTATGCTGTATTCATTTTCAATAAAGAAATGATAAGAAAGTTGGAATAAGCTGGAGGGGACACCTATTTATGCGAAAACTATGACTTGTTATGAACTTTCTGCTGTTGGAAATAAACTTTTCAAGCTTTAAAGTTTAAATGAATGGAAATTCCATTTTGAAGTTGCTTTGCTACAACCATGTAACTAAGTCCCTTTTGTTGTAATTTTCTGATGATCTTTAAGAATACATGCCAAGTGTACTTGATTCGAACGGAAGAACGCATAATTCTGAAGGGCCAATACCTTGCAAAGTTGCTAATCTTTATTGACTAAAAACATAGCGTTTTATTTATTTCGGAAAATTCTACATATGACTGTCTTTATCAGCATCATTAATGATGCATAATCCTGAGACATTCCTAGATTTATTATAAAGAAATCCGAAACTCACCAAAAACCTTAATCCATAACAATGAAAACATCTCATTATCCTCCCGTTCTTCTCCTCTTTCTTCTCTTATCCTCAGACACACCTCATGCTTCATACAACCACCTTCAACTTGTGCACATATGGCCCAACACATTCTGCTTGAACAGAACCATAGCATGTAAAAAACCTGTGCCCCAGAATTTCGTTTTGCATGGACTTTGGCCCGCCGATTCATCTGGGAATCCTTTGTTACATTGTTCAAAAACAGGGAACATATCGTGGGCTGTGAGTTTAACTCCTTTTCTTCTTCTTCTTACATTTTCTTTTCTGTTCACATCCTGACAGATCCTTAATTTGTCTGAATAGTTAGGCAAATATGAGAGACAATTGGCATTTTCTTGGGTATCCCTTCGAAGGGACATAACAAATAGGCAGTTCTGGCAGTACCAGTGGGACAAACATGGAACCTGTGTGCTGCCAAGAATGAATGTCTTGCATTATCTGCAACTGATTATTTCACAGCAAGGGAAATTTAATCTGCTGAGGGCTCTGACGAGTAACAATATTAAGCCCAACGGCTCTTCCTACCCCAGATCGAGTGTTGAGGCTGCTATCAGACAGGAGATTGGGAGCAGAAACTTTTATATATCGTGTCAGAATTTCAGGATTGGTGCTTTTATTAAAGAAATTTATATATGTTTAGATGTTACGGGGCACAAGGTCATATCTTGCCCCGACAGCAATAATCCAAGAGGATGTGGTAGAAAAGTGAATCTTGTCTTCTCTGCTGCTGCATCCTGAGTATGAAATTTGGGCCTTTTTGTTCGCAAATTATGGAATAAAACTGATATATCGTAGTCCACCTATGTTATTGTAGGCGTTCAGGGATTTCTATAAAAAGATACGTGACATATGTCCGTTGCAAAAGGATTTTTTCTTTTCTTTCGCTTTCTTTTTCAATTTATATATACATTTTATTAAATTTGAATCCTAACTTCATATTTTATATATGAGACTAATATCACTAAATGAAAAATCATTTCACATGATGTCCGTGGCAAAAATTTCATTAAGATATAATAATATTGGAACGAATAAATTATACCTGCATCATATATACTACAATTTATTTCATTTTACGTTGTAAAAATAAATTTATTGAAACTTGAATACTAACAAATTCTTAATATACGTATGCATGTGCAAATAAAAAAAAAATTATACCATATGAAGAATAATAAAGCATGATGAAACAAAAAGAAATATATGCAATTGTCACTATATTTTCTCTCAATTTTTCAGGGTATATTGAATGATAATCCTGTATATGTTTAAATCTGATTTAATTTTATTAGAGAGAAAATTGTGTCTTATTTCAATATTTGAAAGGCCAAACATAACATGTATATGTTCAATATTATTGAGTTAAATTAAAACGCGTGGCCAACAAAAGTAAAACTGTAAATAGATATTCAAAAATTCATTTACTGTTTTAATTCATATTTATTTATATAAAATTTATCCGCATTCGTTTAAAATGAATATTATCCATATTCGATTAGTAGATATCCGATTATAAATAGATACGACTATGGTAAATGCATATTCGATCCGTTTAATATTCGCTCTGAATATATATTTATTAAATAATATATTATTTATATTTTTTAATAAAAATATCATAATCCATATATATATATAAATTATAATTGAAGAATTGGGAAGAAAAAAGAATAAATTTAAAAAATTATTGTGATATAGAGAAAAAATTATATAATAAAATTAATTAACATAATTATTGTTGGTTGACTTTATAATTAATATACTTAAATGCTATTATTATTATTATTAAGTATTAATAACCAAGTATAAAGTTAATTATTAATTAGAAATTATGTTATTTGTTTGATTGCTTTCTTTTAATGAAATTATATAGTTCATTTTATTAATTAAAATATGTATTTGTTACATGTCCATAGATTCATGTATTTGGATATTGATAAATAGATATTTAAATAATTATCATCGAATATGAATATAAAAAAATAATTAGAATACAGATAAGTTTAATAAAATATGATGCATTTGAATAATTGTAATCGAATATGAATATATCAAAATTCGATCGATATCTAACAAATAAAAATTTAAATATTATTTTCAAATATCTATTAAATTCATATTTATACTTAAATGTTTAAAAAATTAAATAAATATAAATATAAAAATAATGCATTCGATTCTTTTAATATTTGTGTATACCTCTAAACAAGAGAAAAGAAAGGGGGACAGATAAGGGGTTGACAGGAATGCGTTTTGTCACAAGTGTTATAACGCGACTACAGTTGAAATTTGACAGCAAGAGCTTCAAGATTGGAAAATGGCTGCACACTTGCCTTCAGCGTCCATGCTCCAATTCGCCCTTAAAGGTCCATCCCTCTCCTTCTTGCATGCGTCTTATTGTAATTCTTTAAAGAAGTCGATCTATTAAATCAAATTTTAATTTTTCACTCAATTTAACCATCACTATAATAGTTCGATAACATTCGTAGGCAGATTGGGAAGTCGCAGATTGGCCCATTTTTCACTTCACGATAAGAAGAGAGCTCCATTTCAATACAACCCTTTTGCCGTAGGAGGAATGTCTGCGAACTGTTCTTCTTCAAAGCTGCAAAAGAAGGAGGTTTGGGTATGGACGGAGAAGAAGGAGGTGATGACTGCCGCCGTCGAGAGGGGCTGGAACACTTTTATTTTTCAGTCTCACTGCCGTGAACTCGCTGCTGAGTGGTCCTGTAAGCTGATAATACCTTGTGTGTGTCTGTGTGTGTTATTTCAGGATCAAGATTATGTTAATATAGTAGAAACATTCACATAGATATTTTTGGTGTCTTTGTATGTGTAATGTGTGTTTATTTTATGACCAGAATTCAGTTTATATATTCTGTAAAAAGACTCAAACAGATACCTTTAAAGATAGGGGTGCACGAGCAAAAGATTTTATTACATTTATCATAATTTTATTTATGAAATTTTGCAGCAATTGCATTATTATTTCCTCTCTTCATTGAAGAAGGAGGGCTCTTTGATGGTGAGCACATGAAAATCGCCACTTTCTTTGAGATTTCTTCGCCCAAGCATCTGGAGAAGCTCCAACTGTTGAATGATGAAAAAGCAGAAAATGTTGTTGTTAATCTGTTGGACTGGCAGGTACTTAGATTACTTTCAGCCCTTTTTCCATTTTCTGTATGTTACTACAGATGTTCTGATGTATTGGATGATCCTGTAGTCATATGCAAATTAAAGCTATCATTTTGTAGTCTCTACGAACAAATATGAACACCTCTTTTTCCACAGTGTCTTAAATTAATGGTGCTTACAATTCATTACTTACGATATTGAGTATTTATGTTTATACCTACTGTCATGTTATATGTTTGAGGTCAACACCATCCATCAAGACTGGGATTCACAGTTTTGTATGTGGCATCGACATGTAGAATTGGATTCCTGAGTTGGTGTGTCCTCGCACAGTCACTTTCACATGTGTCTTCCAGGTGATACCTGCAGAAAATATTGTTGCAGCAATTCAAGGCACTCGGAAAACAGTGTTTGCCATCTCAAAGACATTATCTGAAGCTCAAATATTCCTTGAGGTAGTTTCTTAAACGGGAGATATATCTTATAATGATTAATATTTCTGTAAAGACCCGTGGAGACTGTTTGGGGCACATTCTTGATTCTCCATCTTGCTCACTTTGTATACCTACTCTAGTAGGCCTTGGAGCATGGTTTAGGTGGTGTGGTTTTGAAAACTGAGGATGTTGAAGTCATCTTTGAGCTGAAGGTAGGACCTTTTTGTAACAAGGTTTATGCTTCTTTATGAAGTTGTGGACCTTACGGTGTACGTATTTTCAGGATTATCTAGATAGAAGAAACAACGAGGGCAGTCTTTTGGAATTGACACAAGCCACGGTAACTAATATTCAAATGGTAGGAATGGGTGACCGTGTCTGTGTTGATCTCTGCAGCCTAATGAGACCTGGGGAGGGGCTTCTGGTTTCACTCATACACACTCTATTGTCCTTCTTTTATAAGCTAGCATTGATTTCTTGCTAATCATGAATGCAAATAACTTACTCTGTGCTTTTCTTAAAGGTTGGATCCTTTGCGAGAGGGCTCTTTCTTGTTCATTCAGAATGCTTGGAGTCAAATTACATTTCAAGCAGGCCTTTTCGAGTCAATGCGGTGAGTTTTATTTACAGGAATCATTCTTTATGGCAAGTGCAGCAACATTTGGCTTTAAGTAGCTTGCAATTAAATTTATTGATCAGAAACTTGGAAAATGTATTACAGAATTAAGCTGTTTTAGTCATGTTTTTTTTTTATGACTTTCCAAGTGGTGTGGGATTCTGGAGGAGAGAAATGTACGCTATGCAGACAGCCAAGATTCAATATTAAATGCCAGTATTGTTGTAGATGTTCTTCTCATGCTTATTCAATGAAATCTACTGGATAGCTTTCTCTTATTTCACCTTCATGAATTCTACGTTTTGGAACCTTGATAAAGGGGAAATAAAGGTAACAGTAACAAGGATTTTGCTTGTCCCTCGAAAGATCATACCAGGCTCCCTAAATATTCATATTCCGATATAGCTCAAATAGCGAATCCAGAAACTTCTAGATAGTCCTGACAACAACCTTGGTCTTGGCATGGTTTTCCTGATTTCAATTTCCTGCTAAATTCTATTGTATTAGTTATTCTCAAAAGGCAAATATGTGGATGTTTCATTTTATTGTCTCGGAAATAACTCATGTTTGATCATACTATGCTAAGTTAAATGAAAAAGTGCCAGATTAATATAGTCCCTTGGATGTATACAGGGCCCAGTGCATGCCTATGTTGCTGTTCCGGGAGGAAAGACTGGCTACCTTTCAGAATTAAAAGTAGGGAAAGAAGTTCTTGTTGTCAACCAAAATGGGATGCAGCGAACGGCCATCATTGGTCGTGTGAAGATAGAGACCAGACAATTGGTCCTCATCGAGGCAAAGGTTCATATGCTTTCTGCCTCTCTATTGCTAAAACAATAATAACAGGGTGTGGTCTTGATGTCTAGATATATTATTCATCCAAAGAGTTAATATTGTTGTCTCCAAGTGTCCCATAAGATCCAATTCAAAGTTGGTTCCATAACATTGAATGATATCATAGAAAAAACTACCAAGCCTGCAGGATAGTCTTGGTTTTGAAGTTACCCCCAGTTGCATTCTTTTCTGATCTTGGATTAAAATGTAAGACTTTTATCATGTACGATAGAGAGTTTCTCTGGCTAATAGACAGTCTGGTATTATTACAGAGGGATCAGGAGGACAATCAAACTTCTTACAGCATTCTCTTACAAAACGCTGAAACGGTTGCTTTAGTCCCATCCCCTGGAGGTAACTCCTATTCAAGCTATACTTTTGTAAAAGCTTTCTTTTCTTCATAGCGTGATGGTTGATATCTTTAGCAGTCGGACATCGACATACAGCAATTCCGGTGACCTCACTCAAATTAGGCGACGAAATTCTGCTGAGGATACAAGGAGGTGCTCGGCACACTGGGATTGAAATAGAGGAGTTCATTGTGGAGAAATGACATTTTATGATGGAAGATTGATTGATAGATCCAATTGTATATTGCTTGATGTGAAGGGTTGTAAAATTATGATTGAACTGTGTTTGTTATGTGATGTCAAAATACGAGTGCATTACCAAAATTCTTCATAATATATTTTTTTGTCTGCTGTCTGGAGCAATGTTTTTAAAATTGATGCGACGGCATTACTATATTTAGTTTTATAAATATATTTAACATTTTAATATTAATAAAAATAAAAATTTCAATAATATAAGAAAAATATTATTTGAAATTTTTTTTGTTCTTATTCGTTTTAAAGTTGTTCTTTTAAAAAAAATATTATTTCACAATTAATCATCTGCAAATGAATAATTGAATTAAAAGAATGTTTAATATTAATTTAAGTGATCGTCCACTTTAGGCTCCAAATTCAAGTAAAAATAAATTTTTTCACACTAAATATTCAATATAATTTAAGAGAGATTAATCAAAATAAAATAATAAATTAGACATGAGCATCCGTATATAACTATTATTTTATTAAATTTTATGAAAATAAATTTATGTTTTAAAAAACTATATGTCCAAAATCTTTACTTATCATGTTCAACATAACTCCTCTTTCTATTTTCATATTTTTTATTTATTTGAATTTTTTTCATTTCTAAATTTTCAAAAAAATAAAAAAAATAAGTGAATAGATGGCAAACTGATTGAATCACCCCTAGTTGAATCAATTTTTGACTGGTTATAGTCAATTTTCACCGGTTCAATAGGTTTTCCATTTTTAAACTTCAATTAAATTAAATTGACCTTCAGTAATTGATTTAACTAATTGGATCGACCGATTTGATCCGATTTTTAAAACATTGGTTTGGGGCCACATAATGAAACGGTGTCTATTTGTTAATTATTGAGCCCAAGGGAAGTCGTAGAAGTGCTTAGAAATTTTTGCCATATATATTATAATCATAATTAAAAAATTTGAACTAGCCAAAAAAAATGTATAATCTCATTGTAATAGTTTTCAATCGATATAAGTAATTACCACAATATCAGGGGATGTAGCTCAGATGGTAGAGCGCTCGCTTAGCATGCGAGAGGTACGGGGATCGATACCCCGCATCTCCACTGTACTTTGGCTTTTTGCAGTTTTAATCTTCGCCTTTTAATTTCCTGGACATATTTGCATATTAATAATTAAGAAGGTAATTGTTGAAGAAGAGACAACATAGCTTGATAAAGAACTATACTTTCTCAAAAACGGCATCCTCCGCTTCCTCCAAACATAAATCACAGTTCTCTTCTTTCGCCCAGCAACTGTCATCATAAATCATATAAACATAGAAAAGAAATGCACTACCTCCAACTGCAATCACATAAAGCGGCAGCGCTGCCAGTGTGCTGAAGAACGGCGCGCACTGACACACTATCCCCAACATAACGGTCGACGACCAGAGCCACATCACCAATTTCAGCAAAGTTTTGCTGAGTGATTTCTCACCGGGAGGCAGTCCATGATATATGCTGGAAAAGTAGTCCGACAAGGTGTAACCCATGTACAGCAAGAAGCTCACGACTAACAGTGAGTTCTGGCCAGGGTTCTGTGCCCTCCCCATTTTGCCAATGGAGTAGCTCATCAACAGAAAGTAGCCGATTGGCGGCAAAGGGCTTATGATTTTCTGGGTTTTTGCGTTGTCGCTGCTATTCATCGGAAGACCTTTTCTTTCAGGATGATGATGTTATATATAGACTTGTGTTGCGAGTGGTGAGTTTCGGTTGCACATTTTAGTTATATAAGTGGCCCTTCGCGAAGTTGCTCTGCAATTTCTCATAAGTAAATGGAAATGGGGTGGAAAACACGAGGTGTTTTCGGTGTGTTGTAAGTTGGAGTTTAGTAGTATTTAATTATTAAATAATAAATAAAATAGTGATATTTGATTGAAAATATTAAGATAAATGTATTTTAAAAACATTAAATTAGTGTCATTTATTTTGTATTTTTTTTTTAAATACCACTAATATGTAGTTATACTTTTACTTGAAGAAAAATATCATAAAGTATTTAGTGGCATTTACAATGTAATGGCACACAAAAATATTATAGTGATGTTTAGAAGAAAAATATCATTATAATAAAATATTTAGTAGCATTTGATTCTTAAATGACATATAAAATAGTGGCATTTGATTAAAAATACCAATAAAAATATAATTTGAAAGTATTTAATTAATGCCACTGATTTTTCATAAAAAATATTACTCATATTTATTTATGGTGTCACTCGAAAAAAATGCCACACAATATTTAATAGAACTAATATAGTGACATTCGATAGGGAAATGACACATAAGAGTAATAGAGTGATAATTGCAGAAAAACGTCATTGTAATAAAATATTTAGTAGCATTTGATTAATGAGTGACAAAAAAAATATTGATATTTGATTGAAAATGTCAACATAAATATATTTTGCAAGGCATTTAAGTAGTACCACTATTTTTTCTTAAGAAATGCTACTCATACTTATTTATAACGTCATTTATAAAAAATACCGCAAATTATTTAGTTGCAGTAATTTAACATTATCAATACAACGACACATTAAAGTAATATAGTGATATTAATAGAAAATACAACTATAATATAATACTTAGTAGTAATTAATTAATAAATTCTATAAAAGAGTAAGTTTATTAAAACTACTAACATAACTATATGCTCAAAGCATTTAACTAGCAATACTACTTTTTTTTTTAAAAAAAATTCAAAATTTAGTTATATCGTGATGTGAAATAAATATCACATAAAAATATATAAAGTATATATAGTTATTAATAACTATAAAATATATAATTTCATATCTTATCACAAGGCATTGATTAAATTAACTAGTTAATATAATTTAATGTATTAACTAAATTAACGATATTTTTTAAGAAGTATAAAAAATTTAACATTTTGCCCATTTTTTCTCCTTACTTATTTAAACAATTAAGAAAATATACTTTTAAAGTATAAAAATATAGTAATATTTTTGAATATTTGCAATAAACATTTGGCGGGTAGTTTGACGGCAAATTCATATTTTTTCAAATTAAAAAATGCAGGTTCGAGTCTTGTATAGAGCAATTGAGAGCATGCTAGAGTTTCATATATGAGATGCTGGACGTAGATAAAATGTCACTCAAAAGTAGGGGTACTCATTTGGTAAAAATCGAGTCGAAATTTTGGTACACCAAATTGTTGAACCGAATACTGAACTGAACTATTTGGTTCAGTTCGGTTAAAACTAATTTTTTTTCGGTTCGGTTGGAAACCAAAAAACAGAAATTTTCAATTTTTAATATTAATATTATATATTAATATATTGTCAATTAATATACATTAATATATATTAATAATATATATTGTTAATTAATAATATATATTATTAATATATATTAATATATAATATATATTATTAATATATATTAATATACATATATATTAATGTATATTATATTAATTACATATATTAATATTAATATATAATTAATTAACAATTCAGTAATTCAGTTTAGTTCGGTTAACCGGTACAAAAAATTGAAATCGAACCGAAATTTTTGGTTCGGTATACAAACCGAAATTTGGGTCTCGGTTTGGTTCAGCCGGTTTACCGAATTGTGAACACCCCTATGCAAAAGAATCTTTTTTACCATTTAATTTAGCATGTTATTTAATTAATTTTTATGACAAGTTAATATGTCATCCAAGGAAATCCTTTGTGGCATTCTAGCATCACTATATGTATTTTTTGTGGCACATTATGATGTCATTAATTTAAAAGTATCTTTGTTACATTTTAATATACTATTTATTGGTATTTTGTGGCATGCTACCTTATCATTTAAAGGAACTTTTGTAGCATTTTAACATGCCAATTTTTAGTGGCATTGTAGTATGTCATTGAAAATAATTTTTAGTAGCCTTTTGACATGTTATTTAATGTATTTTTTGTGACATTTTAATGTATTATTTGATGCAATTTTTATTACATTTTATTAATATCAAAACAAAGGTAATTCTGTGACATTTATACGTTAAGCTATATTGCTACAAGTAATACTTTTAAAAAAAATCATTAAATATGAAATTGCCACTATAATATTATTTAAATGGCATTTTTTAGTATCTTGAATACTTAATTTTGATGTAGTGATTATAGCTTTCAATAAAAAAAATTGTATTAATATGATTAGAATTAGGGTTGTAAGTTGAGTTAAGCCGGCTCGCAAGCTGACTTAGCTCGATCTGGAAAAGCTCAGCTTGAGGTTGAGACTATTTGAGCTTGAGTTGAGCTTATTGAGCTTGAGTTTGAAATTGAACCAAGCTTGAGCTTTAAAATAGTGGCTCTAAAGCTTGTGAGCCAGCTTATGAGCCCTAGTATTTTTTAAAATAGTATGTACATATATTAAATACTATATAAAAATAATATTCAAAAAATATGTGCCGCATGTTTAGATAATTTTCAAAATATAATTTCATTTATATATTACTTATTAATAAATAATAATCTATAAGATACTAATTTATAATTTATAAAATATTAATGTAAATTTTCTAATTCAAACAATTTTATAAACATATATAATTATATAATAAAATTTCATTGCATAATATATTATATATGATTATTGCATATTTTCAAATTTAATAATACAAGTATGAAATAAAACTTCATCATTAGCTTAACAATTTATTGTTATATTTAATGTTCAAACTTTAAAAGTTAAAACATTAATCTTGAAATTTGTAAAAAATTGATTGACTTTTAAAAAATTTGATACTGCAGTTAGATTTGCTAATAAATAAAATTTCTCGTGAATTTTACGTAAAATAGTGAGAACTAAATTAAGCCCAACGAGCTCAAGCTCACACATTGAATGTGGAAAATGTTGGACAAGCTGGAGTTTGGTTTAAGCTCGATTGTGGCTCAATATCTTATAAGCTCATCGTCAAGTTCGAGTTTAATATTTATGAATGAGTTTAAACTTAAGCTTAAAATTTAGAGCTTGACGAGCTTGAACTCATATATTTTAAAACGAGCCAAGTTTAAGCTTAAAATTTTTGATATATGCTCAGCTCGAGTTTGGCTTGTTTACAGCCCTAATTAGAATAGAGTTTATTAAAAAATTGGATATAAGTTGGGAAGTTCTTATGCTAATTTATAAAATTTTAATATTTTATTCTAAAAATATAGATATTCTCTCCCTCTGTCTTTTTCATTTTAATAAATATTTTATGATATTTTATTGTACAGTTACTTCCAAGTATTTACTTTGATGAGATTGAGGCAAAGGTTGAGGAAGAAAAAACATAGCTTGATAAGGAACTATACTTTCTCAAAAATGGTAATATCCTTCGCTTCCTCCCAACTGAAATCACATTTCTCTTCTTCTGCCCAGCAACTGTCATCATAAATCATGTAAAGATAGAAAAGAAATACACTGCCTCCAACTGCAATCACATAAAGTGGCAGCGCCGCCAGGGTGCTGAAGTACGGCGCGCACTGGCACACTATCCCCAACATGACGGTCGACGACCAGAGCCACATCACCAATTTCAGCAAAGTTTTTCTGAGTGACTTCTCACCTGGAGGCAGTCCATGATACACGCTGGAAAAGTAGTCCGACAAGGTGTAACCCATGTACAGCAAGAAGCTCACGACTAACAGCGAGTGCTGGCCGGGGTTCTGTGCCCGCCCCACTTTGCCAATGACGTAGCTCATCACCAGAAAGTAGCCGATTGAGGGCAAAAGGCTTATGATTTTCGGAGTTTTTGCGCTGTCGCTGCTATTCATCGGAATACCTTTTCTTTCAGGATGATGACGTTATATATAGACTTGTGTTGCGAGTGGTGAGTTTCGGTTGCACATTTTATAGCTTTTATAGAAAGGTGTCGTGTGAAGTTGCTTTGCAATTTCTCATGAAGTAATTGGAAAAGCGGTGGAAACCAGTAAAGTTTCTGGCGTGTTGTGAAGTTTAGTGGAACTCACAGGGAAACTTCCTTGCAACATCCTCCACGACTTTTATAGGGTCCGTTTACTTTGAAGGATGAGGCTGGATGAAAGCTCACATCTTATCTCATTCTATATTTATTTTGAATGATGAAAGCTCTGTAAAAATATGTTGATTTATTACCGTGTGGATGATTTGAGTGATGTGTCATTCTACCTTTAAAGTAGTATGCTTTTATCACACATTTGATACCTCAACTTCAAATAATTTTTGGTTGCGCTGCCGATCAAAAAATTTAAAAATAATTAAAAATATTAAATATTTAAAAGAAAAACTAATATATATATATATATAATTTGTGTAAAGATGTTTATTGAAATGGAGAAAAAATAATTTCTTTATGCTAAATAGAAAAAAGAAGAAATAGTTGAATGTTGTATTGATATGGAGAAAAATAAATTTTTTTTATGTTAAATAGAAAAATATTTTAATTAGGGGTACTTTAGTTTTTTATAATTTATTCAAGGTTTATAATTCATGTTTATGTAAACATTCTCAATACAGTAATCCAATTTTATCATTCATATCACCCCACAAAGTAAATATCCAATTAAAAATATAAAATTATTTTAATCCTATTTTCATCCCTCATTTCGTCTTGTTACCTCACATTCCATATCACAAAGTAAACAGGCTCTTAAAGTATTTTGATAGAATAAGATTGTAACATTCAATAAAAAATTTGTATTAATAAGATTAGGATGGAGTTTGTAAAAAAATTGAATACAAGTTCGAAAGTTCTTACTAATTTAAAAAATTTTAATATTTTATTTCAAAAATATAGATATTCTCTTTTTTTATTTTAATAAATATTTTATAATACCTTAAAAGATGAACTCACCGAGCATTTACTTTGATGAAATTGAGGCGAAGGTGCCAAGACTGTCACTTTCTTTTCAATTTTTTCTCTCTTGAAAGAAGAAATAATACCCAGTGAGTATGCATTTATCTTGCACCACACACACATTCAAAGTTGCATATCCATTTTCGGTTTCTTCTATTAAGATTTAAGATCATGTGAAAAATCATGTACTTGAGAAAGGTGGATTCCAATTTTTGCCCATTAGGATTTCGGCTATCCTTTTCTTGGGGTTGATTTATTTATGAGCTAGGCAGACAAAAGCTTCAATTTCCAGATTTTGACTTTAGTCCGATCCACGTCATTTTGTTTTGACTTTAGTCCTATCCACGTCCTCAAAATGACTCGGAGAATCGCGATTGACACTGTAAACAGAAACAAAGCGATGATGGTGTGGTTTATCCCTTATTACTAAATCGAAACTATCGTGTAATCTCCACTCACTGGGTGCAATCCCAATCCGAATCCAAGTTTGATAAATGCCGCCCAAGATGGCGAACCAAATCGCGCATTAGTGTCGGACAACAAACAAGCAGTTCTAATCTTAATCAGATCATTTTCCATCAATAAACAACGAGAATAAATTACTTCGCTCCTCCTCGTCCTCGTCGAATCCATAGTGCCGGACAAGTACGTGCTCTTGTTTTCTCTCGTAGGCAAAATGCTGGTCTGCGAAACTTGGCCTTCCGATAAGTGTTCCGTTCTCTGGGAGCGCCCTTGAATTGCAGCAGAGTTTTAGAGTCAAACTCAATAGAATCTCCATTAATTATCAGCTCCTCCGGCTGAGTTGTTATGTGAAGATTACTTGATCCATATCCGACATTACTTGAGGTATTGTCCCAACATAGATTCGGTGGAGAATTTTATCTGATAAAGGGTCACCTGCTTCTGGATATGGTTTCACCAACACGTATATGACGTGTTAAAATTATCAATGCATGAAAGTTGAAGTGGAAAGAACACTTGGCACACCAAAACTCCACAAATCGGGCTGTCGCCAGCCATTAACTATTCTTTTATGGATGCGGTTGGATTTTTATTTTAAAAAACCATATCAAAAGGTGACGGAATTATTATGGAAAAGCAGCTTAAAAGGGTGAGAGAAGGAAATACCTTATAAACTATTTTAAGCTTTCAATTCGTTTAAATGTGGGACAATTAAAGAGAAAGAAAATACCTTATAAAGATAATTATTCTTTTATGGATGCGGCTAGATTTTTATTTTAAAAAATCATATCAAAGGGTGACAGATTTATTATGGGAAAGCGGCTTAAAAGGGTGAGAGAAGAAAATACTTTATAAACTATTTTAATCTCTCAACTCGTTCCGATATGAGACAATTAAAAAAAAAGGAAATACCTTATAAACTATTTCAAGCTCTTAATTCCTTTTAATTTGAGATAATTAAAAAAATAAAAAATACCTTATAAACTATTTGAAGTTCTCTAACTCTTTTCGATAGAAGACAATTAGACATAATCACCATATTTTACTGATAAAAACTTTATGGAAGATGAAGAGGTATCAGGTACGGAATAAAATTATTGGACAAAGTGTTCTTATATAATTAAGTAAAAATAACGCAAAGTGAGCATGACAGATGAGCACTCACCATTAATACGGACCCTTTTTTTTTTGGCCTAGAAACCCTTGTTAAGTTAAAGTTGCAGAAAAATACTAACTGTATGGTTTTTTTTTTTAAATAAAATTCATATTTGATAAATTAATAATTCATTAATCAGATATATGTTATCCATGAAAAGGAGTTGATTTTAAAGTCCAATAAGTTTTCTTTATTTTCTCTAATCAAACATCCTTGCTTTAGAAATTAAGTTTTTGCTAAATTTTAAATCATATTTTGCTCGTGTTAAACAACATATGTAAGTAATAATTGCTTCATTCAAGGTAAAAATCTAAACTAAATATAGTAATAAGCTTAGAATGTTTTTTTTGGGTAGATATAGGTGAAAATTTTTGTGTATTTTTTTTCCATCTACCTCTATCTTAGTTCAAACATTATATGTTTCATCTCCTATTTCATTTTATAAATGCACGTATCTAATGCAACAAATATTTTCTTACAAAAATAATTAGTTTTGAAATCAGATAAATTTGATATGTGTTTAGTTAGTTAGAATAGAAAATAAAACACAGAATGAAATAGAAGATCTAAAATATCTCTATCTATACAGTTATTCTTTTGATAAGTAATATTTATTTGTGATTAGTATTCTTTTGATAAGCTGTACATGTCTGCCATTAATAGGCCTGTAAATGGGTAGGATATTGCCTATAAATGGATAGGGTAATACACTATCCATACCCAAAATACCATACCCATACTTATTAAAATAATGTAATGGGTATAGGTAGGGTCTATATCTATAAATTACCCATTACTTTATACTTAAATTTAATCTATGAATTTAAGAATTATTTATACCAAATCAAATTTATATTAATGATATACTTTTATATATATAAATTATAAATATGTGAATGAACAATAACAACTAAATAATTTTCTTCATTAAAAATTAAACTAAATTAATAAAATTAATAAAGTTATTATATTGGGATAGCAATTTTTTTTAAAAAAAAAAAATTGGAATAGCAATAGTAACAATTGAACATTTTTCATTAATAAAACTAATAGTAGAATAAATATTTTTTTATAAAAACAGTTAATGAAATTAATTTTGCTAATGAATAAACTTTGTTAATAAAATTTTTATTAATGAATGAATAATTGAAAATAAAAATTTACTAATTTAAATTTAATAATTAAATTAAATTAAATATAATTTTTTCTATTTTTTGTTATCTATGCCAAATAATATTTTTAGTATATATTGAGAAAATTTGTATATACATTAAAAACATAAATTCAATATACTAAACCTGATGAGTCTTGAGTTAGATAGGGTAGGGTAAAGTTAGAATCTCATGCTTTTGGGTATCAGGATATTTTAGAGTAGGATAAAATATAGGATATTTTTATTTGGGTATTTTAAAATATGGGTCACCCTACCCATTTATAGATCTAGCCATTAATATCAACTATAGGTCTAGCCATTAATATCAGCTTTATAGTGTTCCTACAATTTTTTAGTATATACTTATTTTTTCTGACAATATTCTTGTACAGTTCAATTGCATCGTTTCTGTTGCCCTACATATATAAAAAATAATTAGCTTTGTGGAAAAATGGTAGGAACCATATTATTACTTATAACTGAGGGGGTATTCTTGTCCAATTAACTGAGAAAAAAGAAAGTAGAATGATAATGTAAGTTCTCTTTAGACTTTAAAGCAAAGTCATCATTCAAGATATGATATTAATTTTTAATTTATTTGAAATTTGAATTAAAGTTGTCATCCAGACAACAAAATTTGCTTTTTAATTGTTCAATCAACCAAAGAAGTCAGTTAATAACTTTATAGTTTCTACTATTTATAAAGATCTGCAATGACTTAATTCTATATTATTAATGATATTATGATAATTAAACATTATTGCCCTAAAATATCACGGGCTCTTGCAACAATATAAAGTTTAAACTTTTGAATGACTCAAGCAGTAAAATATCAATTTAAATTCTCTATTCTAAAAGTGTTTAATCTTTTATTTTATTTTATAGATAGAATATTAAGTGTAAGCGCAAATTTTTTTCTGCAAAAAATAAAATTATCAGACAAAAAATATTGTACAAATAAAATAAAATTAAAATCTATTAGTTATGGATTCAATCTCTAATTTAATCATCTAATTCTTTCCTTTCAAATATGATCTTGAATTTAATGAGCTCCGCAAAGAACACTATAAATTTCTTTAAATTTGATTAGAAGAAATAACACTAATTCGAGAGTTTTTCATCTTAATCTCAAATCAAACACCAAAATATATAAGCTCTGCGAAGAACACCTTGAATGTCTTGAATCTCTTTAAATTTGATTTGAATAAAATAATAACAATTCAAGGGCTCCGCATCTTAATCCTGAGTCAAACGCCAAAAGATGATGAACTCCATGAAGAATGGCTTGAACGCTTGGATCTCTTTAAATTTGATTGAAAGAATTGCTAGACTCCTTCAAAATTCTTCTCACTCGCTGGAATTTGTGTTAAGTCTTGAATGAGCTTTGGTCACTCCCCTTATGTAGATGCTTGATGGGAAACTTTCAAATTGACTAGAATTTCTTTGATAGTTATCTCTTTGATAAGATAATATCAAATATCTGGAGATAATATCAGATATCAAGAGATAATATCAAATATCTTTGATTTAATTGGTTTATAGATATAGATACTTCATCTTTGACACTAATCCATATTTGTTTTGAGCATAAAATAAATACTAAAGTATTAATTAAAACTAACTATTTATCTTTTGGAATTAAATTTAATAAATTTCAAGATAAATAGAAAATTTTAAATTAATAACTAGCATATTATTTTATACATGTCACTTTTTAATTGAACTAAATTAATATGTCTACACCAAGTATTTAATAATATTTTTAAATAAATTACTTGATCATAAATTATGTCTGATATATTTTTCATCATTGTAACATGGTTAAAACAATATATGGCAAAAGAGAGAGATGAGTAGAGAACAATTTCAGTTAGACAAATGCACCAAAAATTGATATCAGCTATCCTTCTCCAAGTCATCGTTCATGTTCAAATGGACTACACAGCAGACAACAAAGTCTTCCATTCTGCCTATTGAACTTAGGAGACAAGCAAAAATAGAGCCAAAAAAAATCTTCTCAGCTCTTCAAGAGGCTCATCAAAATTTAAACATTCAGCTCTGCATAATAAAAACGTTCTAAATGCACATTACTCCATGTGGAATTCGAAATTGCCACAACACCTCCTGTATTAAAATAAAGTCTATTTAGTATCTCGTGTTTCAAAAAAATTGGCTCACTCGTCCCAGCAACAATTCTATGGGAAAATAAGTGAAGAGACAGAATTGCCCTTTTGGAAGAAAAAAAATGCGCTATGGATCCCCCTTACCTTAGGCATATTTTAAATTATATACTCAATAGTATTAAAATAGTAAATATATCTAAAATAATTTAATTAATTCTTTAAAATTAAAAATTAAAAATTAAAAACCCTAAATCCTAAAATTATTTTGGAGAAACATAACCAAACATATCCTCATTTTCCCTCCAAAACTTTCATTTTTCAAAATATATATGCATAAATTATATATAGATGATATATATTTTATTATTATTCTAATGATAAAAAAATCACTCAATTTCATTTTCATCCCAAAAATCCAATAAAAAAGTATTAATTTGACTGTTACAATAAAAAATGTCTCCCTCAAAACATAAACAAACATACCAAAACATAAATTTCATATTCTCCAATAATTCATTCTTCCAAACACACATAATAAACACATAATAAAATCACATAAAAAACATAACCAAACATTCCCATAAATTTTTAAGTTTTACTTAAGAATATTAAATTTAAATAAATTTATCTATTAATTTAAATAATATATACATATATATGCATATATATACACTATCCTTTTCCTCCCCTCCAACCAAACACCCACCCTAGCCACCTGCCGACATAGCCACCGCTGCCAGCAGTGGTTCGAGCCAACGAATGTGCTCAGCAGCACGACCATGGCAATCGACCCCGCTCCCTTCCCTCAACCAAACACCCACCCCACCCTACCCCACCCCTCGACATAGCTATCGCCACTGACGGTGGCTTGAGCCAACGGCTGTGCCCAGCAACACAGCCATGGCAGATCTGCCCTGCTGAGGCTTGGCTACCGCGGCCATGGCAAATCTGCCATGGGTCAATGTACTGGCCATGGCAGCTGGGGATGGGGTGTGGAGGGGGTGGGGGTTGGTATTGGGGTGATATATATACATATTTATATTTATATATTATGTATGCATATTATATATGTATTTAGGAAAAAATACGCTTAATCCCCATGTGTAATTTGAAATTGTCACTAAACTCCCTTTGTAAACTTCATATTAAAACAAGGCCAACTAGACCCCCGGAGAGCATTCTAGGCATTTCATAGCAAAATTCCTATTCCTAGCCGCACACTCAGCGCATGACCCCTATTTGGGGTATTCGTGGCAATTTTAATGGGAAAAATGTAGAACTAGTCCTCCAACTATGCCCTATATGCCTTTTGGTCCTTTTTGATTTTTGAATTTTATTTTAGTCCTACGACCTGCAAAAAAGTTGAAATTTTAGTCCTTCGAGCTCAATTTTGCCCAGGTGAACCCTAAATTGGCCAATTTGGATTGAAGATTTGGGGGTTTTCTGACACGTGTACCCAATTGCCACGCCATCAAAAGAATTGTGCTTCCCATGCAACATAAACCAGAATTGGAGGGAAAATTAATTATAAATTTGAAAAATTTTAAATAACAAAAAATTATTTAAAATTATTATATAAAATTACATATTTATTATATTATATAAAATGTAAGTATATAATATATTATATACCTGATATATATGATATAAGTATATGTATATATACATACATATTAGACAAAAAATTATTACATAAAATTACATAGGGAATGTTTCGTTATGTTTCCCCAAAACAAAATTATTTGGGGGAAACATAATCAAACATACTCTCATTTTTCCTCCAAAATACTAAATTTTTTTTTTCCAAAATATGCTCTCTTATCCTTCATTATCCCCAAAATTTCCTTTTTTTTCAATATATACACACATATTATATATATATATATATATATTATATTTTATTATTATTTTAACAATAAAAAATAACTCAATTCTATTTTTACTTCAAAAATTCAATAAAAAAATATTGATTTAACTGCTATAATAAAAAATGTCTCCCCCAAAATATAATCATAAATACCAAAACTTTACAAAGCCAATTTTTAACTATTTCTCAAAATATAACAAAAAATTCATCACATTCTCCAATACAATTTTTACATTCTCTAATATCACTTTCAACATTCATTTTCCCAAAATGCATATTAAAATCATGTAAAAAAAAACATAACCAATCATTATCATATTTACTATAATATATAAAATGTAAGTATATAATATATGATATATATACATACAACATATACATATACATTAGATACCCTTTCTTTCCCTCCTCTTTCTCCTGCAATTGCACCCACACTAGGCGGCCACCAAACCCTGCAAGGCGGTTAGCCATGAGAATGAAAGGGGTGAGGTTTGAGTGTGGATGTTTTTGAATAATATATATATTTGGGCACCATGAGTGTGAGCCTGGCCAAGTGGCCGGTCGACGTTGGCCATGGCTTCCTGGGCAGGTTGCCGTGGCCAACTTGCCCAAGCGGCTTGGGGGAGGGAGAGGGTTTTGAGGGTGGGGACGTGGGGCTGGGGGAGGGGAGGGGTAGCAGGGAGAGGGAGAGGGTTTTTAAGGGTGGGGTGTTTTTTTTTTTATGTTAATTAATTTATTTTTTGACTTATAAATAAATTTAAATAGTATATTTTAGAAATATAAGTTAAAATTATTATTTTAAAATGAGAGTGGGAGAATTTGGATTTTACATTTTTTTCATTTTTTTTTACTCTTAATACATGTAATTACAATATTGCCCCTTATCATTTTCCTTCAAAAGCTAAATGTGTGAGGTGTTTGATGACGTAGCAATTAACTTGGTATGTATGTGGCACCGGGTCCACTGTCGCAATTCCCCTAAATCTTCAACCCAAATTGACTAATTTTAGGTCCACCTAGTTAAAATTGAGTTTGAAAAACTAAAATTGCAACTTTTTTGTGGATCGAAGTACTAAAATAAAATTTAAAAAACAAAAAGGACCAAAAACCTATAGGGCATAATTGGAGGACTAATTCTACATTCCCAATTTTAACAAAGCATCGAGTACTAAAGATTCATTTTTTTACAAAGAGGGTTTTGTAGTAATTTTGAATTACACAGGGAGGTTGTGCGTATTTTCCCCTAATGAAAACCATTCCCTCCGGAGAGAACCAATCTCAGAAGACAAAAAGATACAGAGAAAAATGAAGCAATTTTCCAAAGTCCCCTTACGGTTTATCGGCCATTGGTGATTGAATGTGATGATACGGAGAGGCATGATATCGGTAGGCATGGAAGTGCTACGAGTTGGCTGCCCGTTTTTCAGCAAACCAGGCTGCATTCTTACTCCATTTCTAGCATTTGTACTGAGACCTTACCGAGCAGCATTCATGGCCTGGAAATAGGATGAGAAGCAAGCCATATCCTTTAGATTAGGCAATGGCTCCAGGGCTTCAACAACTTCACTCATTGCATGTCTAATTTTAGTGTCCCGGCTAAGGCAACGAGCAGCCAACTGCACGGCCTGTTGAGCGCCTTTGATTGAGAAGCGGCCCTCAAGACGTGGAACGATTAGCCTATAGAACCTTCTTCTTTCTCCTAGGTATGGTCTTGCCCATTCCACCAAGTTGTGTTCGCCATTCGGTCTGCTTTTATCCATGGATCTTCGTCCGGTCAACAGTTCGAGCAAAACGACTCCGAAACTGTAGACATCACTCTTGGCTGTAAGATGTCCTGGAAGAACATGAAGTATGTCAAGCAACAAGAAGTTGAATGACAGATCTAGAAGATAAAACAGGAAATTAAATATTACTTTATAAGAAATCAAACAACTATAATATAATGACACAAAAAAAGTATTATGGTAATAATTGTAAAAACTTATTATTATAATTTAATATTTGGTGGTATTTGATTATTAAATGGCAAATAAAATAGTGATATTTGATTGAAAATATCAAAATAAATGTATTTCAAAGATATTAAACTAGTGTCACTTCTTTCCCCCTAGAAAAATGCCACTAATATATATAGTTATAGTACTGTTTGAAGAAAAATGTTATAAAGTATTTAGTGGCATTAGTTTAGTGGCATTTATAATGACACACGAAAGTAATATAGTGATATTCAGGAAAAAAAAATATCACTATAATAAAATATTTAGTGGCATTTGATAAAAAATACCAACAATGATATAATTTGAAGGCATTTAACTAGTGTTACTGATTTTTCTTAAAAAATGTCACTCATATTTATTTATGTGTCACTTGAAAAAAATGCCACAAAAATATTTAGTGGCATTAATATAGTGGCATTCGATAATATAATAACACATAAGAGTAATATAATGATAATTGCTAAAAAATGTCATTATAATAAAATGTTTAGTAGCATTTGATTAATGAGTGATAAAAAAAAATAGTGACATTTGATTGAAAATGTCAACATAAATATATTTTGCAAGGCATCTAAGTAGTATCTGAAAAAAATACCACTCATATTTATTTATGGTATCATTTATAAAAAATACTACAAATTATTTAGTTGCAGTGATTTAACGTCGTCAATACAATGACACATTAAAGTAATACAGTGATAGTAATAGAAAATGCAACTATAAGTAATAATTAATTAATAAATGCTATAAAAACTTAAGTTTATTGAAATTACTAACATAATTATATGTTCAAAGCATTTAACTAGCAATACTATTTTTTTTCTGAAAACAAAAAAATACAACTCATAATTTAATTATGGTGTGATATGAAATAAATATCACATAAAAATAGATAAAGTGCATATAATTATTAATAACTGTAAAATATATAATTTTATATCTTATCATAATGCATTAGTTAAATTAACTATTTAATATAATTTTAACGTATTGACTAAATTAACCATATTGTTTAATAATATAAAAAAATTTAAGATTTTGCCCATTTTTTCTCCTCACTTATACATTTGTTTTAATATTTTCTATCCCTAAATTTAATATCTCAAACTTTTTCAAATACATTATTTAATATAATAATTTTAGGCATATTTAAATAATTAAGAAAATATATTTTTGAAGTATAAAAATATAAAAATATTTTTGAATATTTGAAATGAATATTTGGTGGGTAGCTTGACAATAAATTCATATCTTTCTAAGTAAAATGACGCAAGTTCAAGTCTTTTATATAGCAATTAAGAGCATGCTAAAGTTTCATATATGCGATGACGGACATAGATAAGATGTCATTCAAAAGAAGTTTTGTTACTATTTAATTTAGCATGTTATTTAATTAATTTTTATGGCATGTTAATATGTCATCTAAAGGAATCATTTGTGGTGTTTTGACATCACTATATATATTTTTGTGGTATATTAGCATGTTATTTGAAAGTATCTTTGTAACATTTTAATATGCCATTTATTGTATATTTTATGGCGTGTTACTTTATCATTTAAAAGAACTTTTGTAGCGTTTTAACCTACCACTATATATAATTTTTAGTGGCATAGTAGCACGTCATTTAAAATAATTTTTAGTAGCACTTTAGCATGCTATTTAATACATTTTTCGTGATATTTTAATATGTCATTTGATGCAGCTTTTATTACATTTTGTTAACACCAAAATAAAAGTAATTCAATGACATTTATACTTTTAGTTACACTCACTAGAAAAATAAAGGCATCCTCAAGAACAATTTCCCTTACTACAATAACAAAATATAATCCACAAAAAGGGGAAGAAAAACCAATGAGAAACCTAACTTTTCATGGGATTTTAGAGGATAAAACACTAAACATATACCAATGCTCCTGCACTGTGCAAAAATGTGGGCAATGCTTTATCCAAACAAATATATACGTATATAGACATATAATTATACAAAAAGTAATTACCGATTGTACTCCGATTCTTCCCGATTTTGCTCTGATATTTTCTGTGCAAGTCTTCATTATACTCTAAACACCAACATATGAAACCTTCTCAACAAGAAAAATTGGGGAAATGACGTGGGGGAGAAAGGGAGAGAATGAAACCCTTTTGACTAATTTTTGGAGGAAACAGAGTGAGAAATTTATTTTTAGAAATTTTCTAATTAATTTTAATAATATTTATAAAGGGAAAAATTAGTTGTGAAAAAAATTGGAGAGAAAAGACTGAAGACACTTGGCAAATATTTATTATTTAATTTGGTATTTTGCAAGGATTTTTCTCATCACTAATTTTGTTTTCACTAATTATTTATAATTTATATTTTTTTATTAATATTTTCTTTTGAAAAAAATATTTTTTTTTCAAGAATTGTTTAAAACTTCTCCAAACAATAATTTTTTGTGTCCAAAAAGTCCAATATAATAATCATAAACCAAGTTTATAGGTATAAATTTGAGATGAATTTGTTAAAAAGAATCAATCACAATTAGTGACCAATTAGCTGACAATTGATTCAACAATTTGTGACTGACTAATGACTAACATCATGTCATGACTGATTAAATCAGTAATTGATTAGTGATTGATACGTATTTGTTACTTACTTGTAACTAAAACTGATTAAGTTTGTTAATTTGTAATTGCTTTGTGATCGAATAAATGTCTGTCACAACCTTAGTGATCAAATGGTGACCAACATAGTTTTAATCACAGGATTCGGTCACTAATCGATCACTAACAGTGACCAATTTGATCAGTCACAAAAATTCAGTCGCTAAAACATTGTTTTTTTTGTAGTGACTACTACAAGTGATATTTTTAAAAAATGTCATTAAATATATAAATTACTACTATAATATTACTTAAATGATAATTTTTAATGTCTTTAATACTTAATTTTGTTGTAGTGATTATAGCATTCAATAAAAAATTTGTATTAATATGATTAGAATAGAGTTTGTAAAAAATTTGAATATAAGTTGGGAAGTTCTTACTAATTAGGGGTGTTAACGGGTCGGGTTGAGTTTGTTTTGTAAAAAAATCATTCCAAACCAATTAAATTTAATCGGTTGGATTGCATCTGGTTTCATGGGATTAGATCTCTAGACCCGAACCAAACCAATCTAATATAAATTGAGTTAGTTCAAATTGGGTAGTTGGGTATACTTTTCAAATTTAACTTTTTATTTTTAATTTTACCTTTTAAAAAATTTATGTACTATTTTGATTATATATTACATTCTAGTTAACGAAATAATTAAAAATTCAATTCTAAGTTGGTAAAATATTGAACCTAGTATATTATATGACAAAAATATTGAAATTAGTGTAATATATGACCATTTAAATATATATTATATTTTAATTTTTAATTAAGTAGTCGAGTCGAGTCAAGTTAGTTCGGGTAAAAAAAATCAAATTCGAGTCCAAACTAATTGTTAATTATTTTTATTGGATTTTAGTCAATTGGACTTAATTACTTGATCCAATCCGAACTAATTAAATTAATCTAATTTGGATTATCGGTTCATTGAGTTAATCTGATGCGAACACCTCTATTACTAATTTATAAAATTTTAATATTTTATTTTAAAAATATAGATATTCTTTTTTTATTTTAATAAAAATTTTATGATATCTTATAGGATAAGCTCCCCCTAGCATTTACTTCGATAAAATTGAGGCGAAGGTTGTGGAACAAAAAACATAGCTTTATAAAGAACTATACTTTCTCAAAAATGGCATCCTCCCAACAGAAATCACGTTTCTCTTCTTCAGCCCAGCAACTGTCATCATAAATCATATAAATATAGAAAAGAAATACACTGCCTCCAACTGCGATCACATAAAGCGGCAGCGCCGCCAGTGTGCTGAAGTACGGCGCGCACTGACACACTATCCCCAACATGACGGTCGACGACCAGAGCCACATCACCAATTTCAGCAAAGTTTTTCTGAGTGATTTCTCACCGGAAGGCAGTCCATGATATATGCTGGACAAGTAGTCCGACAAGGTGTAACCCATGTACAGCAAGAAGCTCACGACTAACAGCGAGTACTGACCGGGGTTCGGTGCCCGCCCCATTTTGCCAATGACGTAGCTCATCAGCAGAAAGTAGCCGATTGGGTGCAAAAGGCTTATGATTTTCTGGGCTTTTGTGCTGTCGATGTTATTCATCGGAAGACCTTTTCTTTGAGGGTGATACATTGAATACACCAGTATTGCGAGTGGTGAGTTTCAGTGGCAAGCTTATCTATATATATATATATGTCAAGTTTGACGAAGTTGCTTTGCAATTTCTTAGAAAGTAATGGAGAGTGGGGGAACCCAAGAAAGCTGTTTACATTTTTACTGTGTAAGTACGTGGAATTTACAAGGAAACTTGTTTACATCATCACTTAAGACTTTTCGGGCTCATTTTGTTGCTAAGATAGAATTAGACGTGATTGATAAGATTATAATTTATTATCTAAAAAATATATTAATAATTTATTTATTTATTTGGATTACTAATTTGAATTGTAATTTATGATAAATATAAAATGTTAATTTTATTCTCAATCTTCCTTTAACAATTAAATTATCTTTATTGAATTATATGTAGGGATAATTTCATCAATTGTATATTAACTTCAATGATTTTAATCTTATGATTATTAATCACATTAACGGGGTGTGATACATATTCCCAACACTTTAGGATAAAATACTGGGTTTTTTTATTAATTAAGAGTCTTAATTATGCTAATCAAATATTTAATACCATTGAATTATACATCTATCATGCACGGTCATGCCAAGCAAATAAGTCCTTAAAGTGTTTTGATAAAATAAGATTTTAATATTCATAAAATGACATCAATGAAAATTTTATATTAATATAATTATAATTTGTTAAAATTTTGAACATAAATTAAAAAAGTTTTACTTTTAATTTTTAATGAGTTTATAAAGTTTTTAATATTTTATTTTAAAAAACTATGTATTCTTTTTTTTTAATATTAACAAATAATTTATGACATCTTATAAGATGAGCTCACTTGAAAATCTCTCTCTTATTTATTTTTTTTTACAAAATTAAGGTGAAGGTGCGCAAGACTTCCCCTTTCTTTTCAATTTTTTTATCTTTGGAAGAAGAAATAATGCCAAATTTATAATATCCATGTATTTGCACTATAAACATTCAAAGTTGATCCAGTTGCATATCCATTTTTGATTTCTTCTATTAAGATAGTATGAAAAATCATGTATTCTAGAAAGGTTGATTCCAATTTTTGCCCATAAGAATTCCCCCAAGCTTGTCCGTAACTTGCCCCTCCATTTGCTGGAAGAGATAGAAAGGCAGAAAAAAAGGCGTCGGCTCTGAAAATTGAAATGATGGAAGATTTAATCATTTCTTCATTTTATTCTGACTATTCTTTTCCGGCGAGTGATTTATTTATGAGATAGGCTGATGGGGAGATAAAAGCTTCAATTTCCAGTCTTTGACTTTAGCCCTCGATTTGGTTGAACCAAATCCACATCCTCAAAATAACTCGGAGAATCACGATTGAAACTGTAAACAGAAACTAATTAAGACACGGATGGTGTGGTTCATCCCTTTTTTCGTTCGAAAAGTGCTGGATCGAGATGATCTTGTAATCTCCACTCACTGGGCCCAATCCGAATCCGAGTTTGATAAATGTCGCCCAAGATAATATGGCGAACCAAATCGGGGAGTAGCAGGGGACAACAAACGAGTAGTAATATAATCTTAATCAGATAATTGTTCATCGATAAACAAGGCGAATGAACTTCGCTCCTCCTCCTCGGATCCATAATGCCGGACAAGTAGGTGTTCTTGATTGCTCTCGTGGGCAAAATGCTGGTCTACGAAACTCCGCCTTCCGATATAAGTGTTCCAGTCGCTGGAAACACACTTGAATTGCTGCACAGTCTTCACAGTCAAACTCAGTACAATCTCCATTATCAGCTCCTCCAGCTTGAGTTGTTATGTGATGATTACTTGATCCGTATCCAATATGGACAGTGAACTGATTCAAGGTATTATCTCATTGACATGCATTCAGTGAAAATTTTATTTTGAAAGAGTGTTTTCAAATATGAGAGGATTATTCTGAAAAGAGGTTTGGAGAGAGAAAAGAAAGAAAATAGCTTATGAGCTATTGTAAGTTCTCAACTTCTTTTGACATGGGATAATTAAATATCATTATATTTTATTAATACAAACCTTATTGGAGATGAAGAGGTATGAAATAAAATCATTGGACAAAGTTGTTTGCTACATAATGAAGTAAAACTAATGCAAAGAGTACTCACCAGTAATACACAATATTTCCCCCTAAAAAATCGTTAAAATTGCAGAAAAATACCGACTATAGAGCTTTTTTTCTTTTTTCTTTTTCTAAATATAATTAATATTTGATCAAATTAATAGTGCATTATTTATATGTTATCTAGAAAAGGGTGGGTTTTAAAGTCTATTAAATCTTTTTTCTTTTCTCTAATCAAACTTCCTTGATTTAGAAATTAAGTTTTTTGCTCAACTTTAAATCATATTTTGACATGTTTTAAACAACATGTAAATAATAATTACTTCATTCAAGCTAAAAATTAATATATAGTAATAAGTTTAGAATGTGTTTTTGGGTATATAAAGGTGAAAATTTCTCTATCTTGGCCCTTCCATCCATCTCTACCTCAATTCAAATCCTCTACTCCATTATATGTTTCATCTTCAATTTTATTTTATGGATATATGTCAAGCATACCATGTATTTCTTTATAAAAATAATTGGTTTGAAATCAAAATACATTTGACATTTTTCCATTAAGTTGAAATAAAAAAAATATGTACAAAATGAAATAAAAGATACAAAATTCTCATTCTATGCAATTATTTCTTTTGACAAGTAATATTTGTCCATGATTAGTATTCTTTTGATAAGTGATACTTGTCTACCATTAATATGAACTTTATAGTATTCCTATAATTTTTGAGTATTTGAGTTCTATTAATATACATAGGAAGTGTTAGATTATGTTTTCCTAAAATAAAATTATTTTGGAGAAATATAACTACATATATACTCATTTTTCTTTCAAAATTTCCATTTTCTAATATATGCATACATATTATATATATAAATCATATATATATTTTTATTGTTCTAACAATAAAAAAAATATCCAATTCCAATTTCATCCCAAAAATCTAATAAAAAAAATATTGATTTGACTGCTACATTAAAAAATATCTCCACTAAAACATAAACAAATATACTAAAAGACAACTTTCACAATCTCCAATAATTCATTCTCCCAAAATACATAACAAAATCACACAAAAAAACGTAACCAAACATTCCCTTATTTTTTTTTATAATATTCTTGTATAGTTCAATTGCACCATTTCTGTTGCCTTACACATATTACTATATAAAACTGAGGGGTATTCTTGTTCAATTAATTGAAATAAAAAAGAAAGTAGAATGCTAATATAAGTTCTATTTAGACTTTAAAGCAAAGTCATCATTCAAGATATGATATTAATTTTTAATTTATTTGAAATTTGAATTAAAGTTGTCATCCAAACAACAAAATTTGCTTTTTAATCTTTCAATCAAACAAAGAAGTCAGTCAATAACTTTATAGTTTCTACTTTTTATAGAGATCTGCAATAACTTAATTCCATATTATTGATGATAGTATGATAACTAAATTGTATTGCCCTGAAATCACAGGCACTTGCAACAATATAAAGTTTAAACATTTGATTTATTCAACCTATAAAATATCGATTCAAAATCTCTATTTTAATTGTTTTATTTTTATTTTATTTTATAAATAAAATATCGAGTATATTAAATATTTTTTAAATAAATTATTTAATCATAAATTATGTCTAATATATTTTTCATCATTGAAACATGGTTAAAACAATACATGGCAAAAAAGAGAGATGAATAGAAAACAACATCAGTTAGACAAATGCGCCAAAAATCGATAGCAGCTATTCTTTTCCCAGTCATAATTCATGTTCAAATGGACCATACACCAGACAACCAACTCTTCCATTCTGACTATTGAACTTACCAGACAAGCAAAAATAGAGCCAAGAAAATCTACTCAGCTCTTCAAGAGGCTCATTTAAATTTAAACATTCAGCTCTACATAATGAAAACCATTCCCTCCAGAGAGAACCAATCTCACAAGACAAAAGATAGAGAGAAAAGTGAAACAATGATCCAAAGTCCCCCTTTTGGTTTATTGGCCATTTGTGATTGAATATGATGATACGGAGAGACATGATATCGGTTAGGCATGGAAGGGCTACGAGTCGGCTGCCCGTTCTTCAGCAAACCAGGCTGCATTCTAACTCCTTTTCTAGCATTTGCACTCAGACCGGCACGAACAGGATTCATGGCCTGGAAATGGGGTGAGGAGCAAGCCATATCCTTTAGATTAGGCTGTGGATCCAGGGCCTCAACAACTTCACTCATTGCAGGTCTAATTTTGGCGTCCCGGCTAAGGCAGCGAGCAGCCAACTGCACGGCCTGTTGAGCACCTTTGATTGCGAAGCGTCCCTCAAGACGTGGATCAATTAGCCTATAGAACCTTCTTCTTTCGCCTAGCCTGTCAAACCAGCACGTATAATGTTCGAGTTTGAAGTATTAGAGCTCAAGCATAGGATTGAGAGCCAATTCTCACCAAATATACATATATATTTATATATATATTTGTAAATAATATAGTAAATTACTTAGCATAACCTAATCCATTACTCCTTCAATCTCAAGCTTGTATTTGAGCCAGTTCAAGCTATGCTCGAACTTCATATTGCTCGACCAATGAAGCTCGAGCTCGAATCAATTGTACCAAGCTCGAGCTGGAGCCAAAAGAAAAAATGTTCAGGGCACGGCTCAGAGGAATCCAAGCACAGCGTTTAGGACAATCAGGCATCAGGACCTGCTGAAAGGGGTATGGTCTCACATGTCATCACATACTCTAGCACAGCATAGCCATATGTTCCCATCACACGGGTTGATACATGTATTTTATCTCCCTCAGGGCCATCCTTGGCAAGTCCAAAATCGAAAATCGAAAAGCTTCACATTGAAATCCTAGATCAATGTAAATAAGTGAAAGGTTTCAGAACAAAGAAAGTTGTAAGATAAGGATACAGCTACATCATATCGCAGGATTTTCATGCGGCACACCACATCTAGCAGGATGTTAGAAGTTTTAAAATCTCGATATATAACTGGTTTTTCTGCTTCCTCATGAAGAAAGGCAAGGTCCTTTGCCGCACTCGGTGCAATTTTCATTCTTATAGACCAAGGAAGAGGCAGGGATCCTGTAGCTCAGAGAAAATGTAGTGGATCATTAGTAAGATATGAACCTGGTCAAGAAAAGGTGAACTGTACAAAAAAAAATGTTGATCATACATGACAATCAAAATGCAATAAAAAGATCTGCTCAAGTGGTATTATTGCAGGATTAGAACAACTAAAATCGAGCTATCTTTAGTGTCTCAGTTTGCATGGAACAATTTTATCTGAAGAAAATAGCCTATGCTGAAAGTTAATGTTGGAAGTTTCTTATACCAGGAAGTCATCATATCATCTTGCAGAGGATATGTGAAGATAATGAAACACCAAGAATTTATCAATGAACGTTGCAGGCTTATCTAGACACATGAATGCACGTGTGCGTATGCATTGGGGCACACTCGCAGACGCTTAGTATAGAAAGCAAGCAAAATCCTTAGATTAGATTTCACACTCTGCATTATTTCTACACAACCTTTGCATAATTGCACCCCCATAATTTCAGGAGTTTGTTAACAGCATGGCAAAAGTTGAAACTTAAACTGTCTTTACAGTCTTCAACGAAAATGTAAGAACAGAACGCCGGACTTGGTGGAATTCACAATCCCAACCTTGACTAGTGATGCCACCTGGGCCACCAATTCCGAAATCCCCTACATGGGAAAAGCGATTGAGGTAAAAATGCTCATCTATTTCTTGGGCCCTAATTCTTCAGTCACCTAGAAATGAGTGTCGTCTAACATTCCCCACAGAACTTCATTTGATTAGTATTCCGATTTTGCACTGCAAAAACTATGAATATGAAGCCCATGATTCTGTCTTGAGAAAGTATTAACAGCTAAGAGTTTGTTCGAATGAACTTATAAACTTCTCAAAATATCTTGTAAAATATTTAAGATCTTATAAAATGTTAGAAAATATTTGGTAATTTTTTTAAAAATGGAGCTTCCAAAAATTCTAAACAAATATGTTAGGATCTAATAGATTCTTCTAATAAAAATAAAAAGATTTTAATTTATTTTCAAAATCTTAACAACCTCCTTTAAATTTAGCCATTTTAGTTGTAAAATTGTCATTACTAATATCAAAACCTTATTTTGTCCAAACACTTCAATAATTTATTTTAAAAATAAAATTTAGTATCTTATAAATTCTAAAAACATAAGTATATGAGCCAAACACCCTCCAAGTTTACATGAAACAAGTGTGCCACATTCAGGGGTGTCTATGCAATATTTTATACTTGAAACACGTAAACACATTACATAATTATAATTATGTATGCATGGAGACCACATATTATGATTCAATCTATACTTTACTGAATATTGCTTCCCAAAAGATTTTCGAGGTACATGTAGACTGTTGTTTGCATCCCACAGATAAACATACAGTACAAGTGCAACTTGCTATAGAGCAAAGCATACGTGCACCTAGACAAGCACTAAAATACATACTCTTGAACAAGTGATTCTCCAAGCTTCCACGAGGCATAAATTCATAGACCAGGAGCCTTTGGTCATCCTCTATGCAATAGCCAATCAATTTAACCAACTGTGGATGGATGAGCTCGCCAAGATAATTTACTTCAGCCTGCAATAAGATAATGAGTCAGAAATAAATTTAAAGAAGAATTTGAGTCCTTAAATTCAAGAACAGATGAAGGATAAAACAAGGAAGTCTCATACTAGCCACTCTCTGTGGCCTTGAAGTCCGTCATGATTGAGAGTTTTGACAGCAACAGTAATGCCTGTGCCAGGTTTAACTGGTGTGCTACCATTCTCATTGACCCAGCCCTTAAAAACACAGCCAAAGCCACCCTCTCCGAGAAGACTATCAGGCCTGAAATTCCTCGTAGCCAGTTTCAATTCATTATAAGTGAACTTTCGGAGTTGAGAAG
>JACGDI010000077.1:174216-195424 GCA_014898725.1 Jacaranda copaia
CTCATTTATTTATTACTCTCTCACATCACTCACTCATATATGATTGGGTTGGTATTTAGGGTAATTCAATTTGCCTAGTCGAGTGATCTAACTCCAAAGGAACTTGGGCTAAGATTTGCAATCATGAGCAAACATTAGGCTAGCTGAGATGACCTCAGCTGTGACACTCCGACGCTCAAGTCAGTATAAAAATGACTAAATTAGATGAAAAGTAGAGTGAGGGCTTTAACGAAGAATGGCATACCTTGGAAGGGACTGGCGAAGAGGTCTTTATAACTTTCTCCAGGTAAGTAAGATGGCCAAGATGCCCTCAACCTGCGTGAAGGGCTCTTGTCCTTGCATGGGGAGTTTTAGGTCGACTCCCATTTATGTACTATTCTAAGTGACTTCACCTCAAGCTTTCAATGGCAGAATAGTACACTGGTGGTGCACCTTCTGATAGAGGTGGCATTAGAGGCGGCACTAAGGTAGCATAAGCCATTAATGCAGAGACATGCTACTTATCAGAGCATTAAATACAACAGTGAAGGATCTTGCGATGAGTCAACCACAGATTAAGCTTCGGATGCCCCAAAGGATAACTCTCATCGGTACCATCGACCAACAAGTTTGACTTCTACCCACAGTGCCCTGACCAGGGCAAGACAGACATTACACAATGAGATGTTGAATTAGGATTTTATTACCTCACAGCCCGACCCCATCGATAGTTTTTAGTTACGCCATCTTCCTTCTACGACCAGGAAGGGAAAAAATACTTGATGTATGTTTGAGGGCTTAGGGATTTAATATTTCAAGAGAGTGGTAATGGGTCACATCAAAATATTGTGTAATTCGACCCCAAGTTGGCCCAATACCTTCATCTAGGATCTAGTTGAGTTTAGCCAAATGGAGGCTTCAGTATTTATCGAAAAGAGGAGTTTAGTGTTGGTTGGCTTGTCGCCAGTTGAGCTGGACTTACCAATGGGTGATTGATTAGGTAGAAAGTCTAGTTGATTTTGCAAATTTTTTTATTTGCATACATCTTTGTGGTTGACTTCAATCATTTATTTTTGCTATTACCTTTTGTGTTGGCAGATCACGATGAAACCATAAATCGTGCAAGGTAGAAAGCATTAGCCTGAGCACAAAGGAATGAAGAGCGCCGCCAGGCTACAGTGGCTTAATGAGAGACCACTTTGGCCGTGACCTCATCCCTCCAACCTGTGCCCTCATCTCTAAGCGCATTGCCAACTTGACCTATGGCGACAACAGGCAGTAGCCATGCTAGTCAAGGCAAGAGACAAATGATTGAGTCGGAGGGGCCTGCTCAAAAAAGGGCGACCGTTGAAAAGAGCTAAGGAAAAGTCGTGGTGTCAAGCCAACCCATAGGTTACAATCTATTTGGGCGATGTAGGGATGACGTGCTATTCCAGCTACCAAAACTATCATCTCCTCAATTCGGGATGGAACCTACCATGGCCATACATAACCTATATTTAATGGTGTCAAGGGGGTTGGCTGAGGCCACCTCACTCAAAGCGATGATAGTCGAGCTCTTTATGTCCAACCAGAGAAAGTTATAGATCTAAGCTATGGTGCTGTGCTCAAAGCTTTAGCATACCACACTAATATGGTAAGTATATGGTTAATTCACACTTTGATCAAATATTGCTTGCTAGTCAAGCATAGTTTACCTATATAAAATTTTTCTTGTTCAGGTGAGATAGCTAGGCTACCATTTCTATAAGAGATCGAAGCTGGCTTTGGCCGATCAGGAGCAACTGTAAGAGAGGGGGACAGAGAAATATTAAAGGCACAACTTGAGTCCACCCAAGTTAGGGTTGAGCAACTGACAAAGGAGGTCGAGGACCTTCGCAATCAACTTGTGATGAAAGATAGTCAGCTGGTGGTCGCAATCAAAGAGAAAAGCAAGGCAATTTTGCTATTGCACAAAGCTTGACTAGACGCGCAACATGGCTATGACTTTGGTCAAATGCAGGTACAATACTGCTATTCAAAATGTTCGAGCAAAGTTTTATAAAAGGCTTTCGCTCATGCGATGGGAGATAATGCAATAGTTCATAGTGTGCTTGGCATTTTAGGACGTGAGCGTTGTCTTCTCCTTAGATGACGCTAAGAATGCATTCGACAAAGCTATGAAGTAGTTAGAGTATCTGGGTTATACTTTTCAAACATAGGATAAAGACCGCATCAGCCCTATCTTGAAGAAAATCTGCAGTTATATCCTAAGCTAAAGGACGTGGTTGCCAAGGAAGGGGTTGCAGGAGATGCCCTGGCTAAGCTCCCGACAAAGGCATAGAGAAAAGAGGCTGAGATGGCAAAATCGCTAGCTGCAGTGGCAAAGGAGTTTGATTTTGTGAATGACTTTGCCTTTGAGATTCGAGATGGCATGGTCGATGCCGCTCAATATCTTGATCGACGAGGTAGGACCGTCCTAACCAGAGCTAGTTGCTTTCCCACTCACCATAGCAAGGCCCAAGCAGAAGATAGAAAATCCAGTGGTGGTTCCCATCCCCTTAAGCGATGAGCTCAATCAACCTATAAAAGAGAGTGCTCGAAGGGCTCAAGCTAAAGGCATGAGGTTGAGCAATAGTTAAAGTTTTACTGCAAAAGTCCAATCACCCTACAAGGTGTCATTTTATAATCCTCTTTTCCCATAATTGAATGTAACCTCGTTCTTGTAATCAAATGTTTATTTTTAATGGAATGTCAATTCACACTTATCGATGTGTAATTAGTTTATTTTGGCATTAACTTTATTTTACCACTCTTACTCTTGTCGAATGTGGATCATTGATAAACAACTTAATTCTCAATAACATAATTGCAATAACCAAGATCCTAGTTAATTTGAATTGACGAATATAAACATAATGAAATTGATCAACATTAAGGTCAATTTAGGCTATTGCCATTATATGGAAATGAGTGCTTTCGTCAAACTAATCATATTCATTTTAATGTTTGTCACCAAATTATCTTTGACTACGGGGTCAAATTTTAGTTTGCTAGTAATGAACAAAGGTCATGAACGATCACAATAACATGGAGTAAAAATTTCATTTTATCACGTTTGTGTGTGATCGATTTAGAAAAGTTGATCACATTGCGATGATGTTATCCTCGATTATGGGGTCGAGTCCCTTACTTAGTCCATCAGTTTAAAGTGCTTGAATATTTTGGTCGACTTGAGGTCGACTGTGAATGTCATGGTGAAAAACCTCAATTCTATGGCTTGACACCGTTGTTTGGTCGACTACGGGGTTGACTATAAACTTTAAAATGAACAGCCTTGATTTGGTGGTTTAAAGCCACTGCTTAGGTCGACTATGAGGTGAACTATATGAGCGTGGGTTGAAAAATCTTGGTTTGGCAGCTTGAAGCTGCTGCTAGGTCAACTATGGGGTCGACTATAAACTTTGGGCTAAAAAACCTTAATTTGGCTATTTGAAACCATTGCTTAGGTCAACTATGGGGTCCACTGTAAGCATTTTGCTCATGTTTTTGAATTATTGAAGGATTATTGTAGCATTACAACTAAATAATGACATAACTGCTAGAAACTTTGTTTATATTAGATAATACAATGGTTATTGCAAAGCTTTTCATACTTAAAATTTCTTCAAGTTTATGGCATTCCATGGTCACGAGAGCTCATCGCCATTGATGTTCACTAGTCGATATACATTGTGCTTTGACACATTGACGACAGTATAAGGACCTTCTCATTTTGTGTCGAGCTTGCCAATATTCCTAGACACTTCAACCTTCTTGAGAACAAGGTCCTCGACCTTGAAACTATGTGGTTGAATTCTTTTGTTGTAGTTCTCCTCCATCTTTGATCTATATCACTATGTGGCGTTATAAGCTTCTTATCGCAACTCGTCGATCATCTCAAGGTTGAGTTTTTTTCAAATATATTCATGATCGAATTAAAATAGATCACCCGAGTTGCATGTTGTATCAGTTCAGAAGGGATAACTGCTACAAAACCATAATCGAGCTGCAAGGGCTATGACCCGTGGCTATACGATGCGCGATTCTATATGCCCATAACACCCAAAAAGGTTGCCTACCCAACTCGACTTAGTCCCTTCTAGTTTAGCTTTTAGATGATCAAGAATGGTTCCATTTGTTACTTCTATCTGGCTGTTAGATTGAGGGTTCTTAATTAAAGTAAAGTGCTAGCTGATGCTTAAGGTTTCGTACTAATTTCTTGTGCTTATGTTCTGAAATTATGTTCCATTGCCTAAGATAAGGACCTTGGGGAGACCAAAACAACAGATAATATTTTTCCAAATAAAGCTCTTGATGGCAGCATCCATTATCTTTGGGACTGCTTCTGCCTCAACCTATTTAGTGAAATACTCGGCCGCAATAATAATGAATTTTCTCTAACCTATCATCTTTGGCGTGGAGATGAATTTTCTTTGACATGCCATCTTTGGCATAAAGCCTATTATATTGATCCCCCATTGATCAAATGACCAAGCGACCTAAACATTTATCCTAGGCACAGCAGGCTAGTGTGGTATGTTCGAATGGACTTGGCAAGATGGGCACTTTTGGGTGAAGTCGACAACATCTTTCAATAGCATCGGCCCAAAATAACCATATTTGATAACCTTGTGTGCAAGAGATCTTCCTCTAGAATGATTCCCACAAATGCCTGTGTGGATGTTCTGTAAGACTTCATTAGTTTGGTCTGGATCCAAGCACCTTAAGGGTGGTCCGGAGATCGACCTTTTGTAAAGTTGGTTGTGATCATCAAGGGCAAACTTAGTTGTCTGATCTCTGAGCCTGCGTGCCTCATTCTTATCCTCAAGAACTATATCTTAGCTTAAATAAAGCTTTATTATATTCTACCAGGAGGGAACGGCTTCCTCTACATTCCTCATAAAATTCTATTCGAGAATATCTATAGATGGTTTACTTACAATCAGAAATGTTATTGTTCTATCTCTTGTCCCTTTGGTCAAGCTAGTGAGTTTGGACAGGGCTTCCGTGCACTTGTTCTCTGATTAGGGTACTTGGCTAAGGGTGAATTTTTTGAATAATTGCTATAGTCTTTTGACCTCAGCTAAGTACTGACTCATGGTCAAGTCCTTAGCCTCGAAGTTTCCTTCAACTTATTCTGCCACCAGCTGGAAATCTATAATTGTTGTCAAGTGCTCAACTCCATGATTTGCTGCCATCCTCATTCCCACGAGAGAGGCTTCATATCCAGCCTTATTGTTGGTGATTAGGTAGTCGAGCTTGATTGTAAAGTCGTACTCCTTCGCCAATGGAGAATAAAGTATAACACCTATCTCTTCTTCTAAAGTGGTCGCTGACCCGTCGACGTGCAATATCCAAATAAGAGGGGTGTCACCATTCTAATCGAGGAGGTTGACCCACTTGGCAATGAAATTAGCTAAGACCTATGCTTTTATAACCACTCAGGGTTGAAAGGTGATGTCAAATTCTCCTAATTCAATGGCCCATTTAGTCAATCTTCCAGATGTGTCTGGCTTGGATAGCACCTGTTTTAATGGCTGGTTTGGCAATACTATGATGGCATATGATTGGAAGCAGAGTTGCAGTTTTCGAGCTGTGGTGACCAAAGCGAGAGCAAACTTTTTGATTGCTAGGTAGTTGTGTTCTGGGTCTTACAATGCTTAGCTACAATAATAGATTAGTCAATAATTTTCATCATTGGTCAAGACCAAAATTGAACTGATCGAGGCCCCAAAAATAGCTAAGTAGAGGTGCAAGACTTTTCCTAGTTTTGGTTTAGCTAGCATGGGAGGCGAGAATAAATATTGCATCAGTTCGACTAGAGCTTGATCACACTATTCAGTCCATTAGAAACCCAACTTCTTTGCATTCCTGAGTATCTTGAAGAAATGTAAGCTTTTGTTGGCTAAGCGGGCGATGAACCTGCCAAGAGCTATAATTCTCCTGACCAGACATTGTACGTCTCTGACTATTTGAGGTGATATAATGTCCAACACCGCCTCAATTTTCTGTGGATTTGCTTCAATGCCCCTCTGACAGATCATGTAACTCAAAAACTTGCCTCCTCGAACCCTGAAGTACACTTGTTTGAGTTTAATTTTATATTGAATGCTCACAATATGAAAAATGTGTGATTGAGGTCGAGTATCCTTAGCCAACTTTATTTTGACAATCATGTCATCGACATATACCTTCATAAACTTTTTGATTTCACTTTTGAACATAAAGTTGAACAATTTCTAATAAGTTGCTCCTGCATTCTTGAGCCCAAAAGGCATGGCCAAAAAATAATAAACCCCATTGGAGACTACAAAAGAGGTCTTATCCCTATTCTCGAGTGCCATAAATATTTGGTAATAACCCTAGAAAGCTTCTATCATGCTCAACAATTCACAACCAATAGTAAAATCAACTAGCAAATCTATGTGAGACAAGGGGTAAGGATCTTTAGGACAAGTTTTATTCAAATCGATAAAATTATTACACATACGCCATTTCCCCCCATTTTTTAGACGAGTACAATGTTACAAAGTCAAGAAAGGTATTAGATTTTTATAATATATCCTTCATCTAAGAGTTTGTTGACCTCCTCCTCAATGATCTGACACCTATCTATGTTAAAAGTCCTCATCTTCTACCTGACAAGCTTGTACGAAGGGTTTACATTGAGATGGTAGATAATGATGATAGTTCGATTCCCTAGAGGTCGAAAGACTTCCAGGCAATTATGTCAATGTTCCTGCGTAGGAAATTGACCGTAATACATTCCATGCGGTGGCCCATGTCACTTCTAATCCTGGTGGTCTTATTAGTTTCTAGGCTCCAACTCGATTGTTTTGAATTTCCCCACGAGCTTAACCCTGGTGTCTTCAAACTTTCTTTTCTTGCTTGCTTGTCCCTCCTTGAGTTCCACTATAACGGCGTATCTCTAGGTCTTCAGTTTTGGTCAAGTTTTCTACTCATTCAACTCGATCGAAATAGTATAATAATGCCATGCCTTATTGATGTTGCACAAGAACTTATCTGTGCCCATTGGGGTCGAAAATTTAATTTTCATGTGGTAGGTTGAGACGATGGCCTAGAAGTTGTTTAGAGGTAGTCACCCAATGGTGACATTGTAGGCAAATGGGATGTCGATGACCAGATAGTTGATCATGAGAGTTTTCTTGCAGGGGGCCTCCCCAAATGATGTGGATAGGTTGATGAAATCCTCTGGGATGATTTTTTACCCCCCAAAACCAGCCAAGGGTGTGTGATATGGCTAATATGCCCTCAATCTGCATGAAAGGCTCTTGTCCTTACATGGGGAGTTTTTGGTCAACTCCCATTCTATACTATTCCATGTGGCTTCACCTCCAACTTTGAAAGGTAGAGTGGTACACTAGTGGTACACCTTCTGTCAAGGGTGGCAATAGAGGCAACACTAAGGTGGCATACACCATTAATGCAGAAGCATGCTGCCTGTCAGAGCATTAAATGCGACAGTGAAGGGATCTTGCAATAAGCCAGTCTTACTAATCAACAAGAGAATCGACCACAGAGTAAGCTCTGGTAGCCCCAAAGGATAGCACTCGTCTATACCATCGACCAATGAGTTCAACTTCCACCAACGGTGCCCTAACCAAAGGGAGACAGACGTTGCACAGTGAGGGATTGATAAAGTCGACGACATGACTAGACCTTCAAGATGAAATGGACCTGATCTAGCACTTCGCACATAATTTTTAGGTTGATGCCATTGGATTGGGCCTATTGGATCATCCCGTATCAATATATATTATATTTACATATATGAAAATATTAAAATTTTACTAGTTAAAAAATATTTAAATTTATGTTTACAAATTTAATTAAACTAATTATCAAAAAAATAAATTAAATATTATTTATGTTATTACTAAATAATTCATTTATTGAATAACATATTAAATTAATTAAAATTATTTATTAATTATATTTAATATTTAATGTATTAATGAAATATTACATTTATTCATTTAATAAATAACTTAAGATGTTTTAAATTGATATAATAAATAAATTAATCTTCTTCAAAAAAAATATTCTTCATTAAATATTAATCTTCTTATTAATTTAAAATTATAATAAAAAATTTGATTATAAGATTATATTTAATTAATAATCTATTAAATTTAATAAATTAATATTGAAATGCTTAAAGCAATTATTGAGAGAATTAATTAAATTAATAAATAATTTATTTATTAAATAATGAGTTGAAGTAATTAAATGGCTTATTAAATTAATTAAATTAATTTATTTAAATAACTTGTTATTTATATATTAATTATGTTTCATATTTTATGTATAATTAAACATTGTGTTTATTTATTTAATAAATAATTGAAGATGATGTAATTTCACATAATATAATATTATTAATTTTTTTTAATTTGATGAATCATTATTAAATCTTATATATACACATACATCATCCAACTATAAATATACATACATATAATATATAAAAATATCACTTTCATTCTACAAGCCCAACAAAAAGACAATTAATTTAATATTTACAATAAAAGTTGTCTCTACTCAAAACATAAAAAAACAAACAAATTATTCTCAAATTATTTTTTATATTTTCTCAAAATAAAAAAAACATGACACATTATTCAAATTTTCTCTCAAAAATTCATTCGGCAAAAAATTTTCTGAAAAATGGCAAAAAAATAGAACAACATGCCCTCAATTTATAAAATCTTAATATATCATTTTAAAAATATAGATGTTCTCTTTTTTTGTATTTTAATAAATATAGATATCTTTTAGGATGAGCTCAGCCAAGCATTCACTTAGATGAAATTGAGGCCTTGATGAGGAACTATACTTTCTCAAAAATGACATTGTCCTCCGATTCCTCCCAACAGAAATCACATTTCTCTTCTTCTGTCCAGCAACTGTCATCATAAATCATGTAAACATAGAAAAGAAATACACGGCCTCCAACTGCAATCACATAGAGTGGCAGCGCAGCCAGGGTGCTGAAGTACGGCGCGCACTGGCACACTATCCCCAACATGACGATCGACGACCACAGCCACATCACCAATTTCAGCAAAGTTTTTCTGAGTGATTTCTCACGTGGCGGCAGTCCATGATACACGCTGGAAAAGTAGTCCGACAAGGTGTAACCCATGTACAGCAAGAAGCTCACGACTAACAGTGAGTACTGGCCGGGGTTCTGTGCCCGCCACACTTTGCCAATGACGTAGCTCATCACCAGAAAGTAGCCGATTGAGGGCAAAAGGCTTATGATTTTCTGAGTTTTTGCGTTGTCGCAGCTATTCATTTGTAGACCTTTTCTTTGAGGGTGATACCGTAAATATACTTACTTGTATTGCGAGTGGTGAGTTCCGGTTGCACATATTAGCTTTATATACATGGGTTAAAGATGAAGAGGTTTCGTGGGACGTTTCTTTGCAATTTCTCATGAAGTGATGGAAAAGGGGTGGAAAGTGGAAACCATTATGTTTTTGGCGTGTTGTAAAGTTCAGTGGAATTCACCAGGAAACTTCCCTGCAGCATCTGCACGACTTTTAAAGTATTTTAATAAAATAAAATTTTAATATCTATAAAATGTATTGATGATGCTATTTTTTTGGTGAGTTAAGCAGGGAAGGAAGACACGAGTTCTAATCAACCGAAAGGAAATCTCCAAATTGTCAAATAGTAGTGGCGCAGGTCGAATCTGCATCAAAAGGAATCATGTTAAGCTTACCGAAATAACCCTCAGCTAAAACTTTCTAATGTCTGAATTAGATAAAGTGTAATGAAAGGGAAAAGGAGCATAATAAAGTCCAAAGTGTATATGTGAACATACATGAAAACCTTGCTAAATTGTAGGGGTTTGTTCTACCTTAACTCAAGAAAGGTGACTGTCTTAAACCTCTAAAATTTGAAGACCTATTATATATTTTTTTTCTATATTTTAGGTTTCAAAAATAAAAATATAAATTCTATATTTTTGTTCATATTATTGGCTTCAAAATTAGGTCTTTAGTTTAGAAACCTCATCTGTATTTTCTTTTTCAAACAATTTAGACATTAAAAAAAAGTATAAGACCTTTAATTTGAAGGCCTTATTAGTTAAACTTACAACAAAATAACTAATTAAATATAATTAACTAAAAATATACATTTAAATTTTATTATTTTTTATTCTCCTCAATCTCCACTCTCCTTTCGATTCCTTCTTTTTTTTTCACTTATAAAACCCTATCTCACTTATTCTTTTTCAATACTAATCATTGAATAATATTAGAGTTAATTCTCTTTTACTATAAATCAAGATTTTGTTTCTTAAATTTATATTTCTTCTTTTAAAATAAGTATTCAAAATTAAAACTAATAAAATCTATCAACATCTCAAGAAAGATAAAATGGGTTAGCTATACTATCAACTGAAAAAGAATGTTAGATGAAATTAATTATAAAAATATAATTAATAATTTTACATCTTAAAAGTCATAGAATAAAATTTAAATAATAATATTTTATACAAGAAGTTTTTTCTTATAAAAAATGTATGTATTAGAAAATTAATTTTTTATTTTATATGAAAAGCCTCATTTTTATGTTTCGCCTTAGGCCTCCAATTTTATTGAGATAGTCCTACCAAATTGAGGTATTTATAGTGGGAAACTTGGCTTGTAAAAGGGCAAGATCAAAATAACCATCTTGTCACGGACTTGTTCCTTACAAGCTCCCGTGCGGCACTTAGTCCCTCATCCGTCCCTTGCGACACTAGTTAAGTCAGCCTCACCTTGTTGCAAATGCACAAGTGTTGCATGTGCTAAATAAGTTAGCCAAGCGTTAAGTATAAGAGAGACTTGAGAGAAACTTAAAGAGGCTTTGTATTACTTGAACTCTACTTTCTACTTGTTTACAATTTGTTCTCTACTTCCCTTTCTCTCTACTTGGTTACAATGAAAATGAGCTCCTACCTATTTATACAAGTTTCTTCTCGAATCAACAGTGGAGGTCAAATCAATCCTATGGCCTAAATTACAAATCTAGAACTTTTCTCTACTCTAGAATTCTCTAGAACAATCTCTAGAAAATTCTACATGAGTTCTACAAGTTTCTACAACTATGTACAAGTTTCTGCAAGGCTCTAGAGTCTTCTAGATTAGCATTAACCTCTTCCGTCTTGATCCCTTGTGTGTCTTTGGCCGGGGCATGACATCTTCCCCCACCTAATTTAGCGACACCCTCATCACATCAAAGCCTTGGAGTTGGTCTTAGAACTGCCACAAGTCTTCCTTAGTTTCCCCAGTTGCCTCAAACTTAGGTAGTCCCTTCCACTTGATCAAATATTGGGTACTTGTTCGTTTGCCTCACCATCTCACAACTTTCGATGTCAAAACTTCCTCCACTTACTTGTTATATGACTTTATCATAGCAGGAGGCACTCGACATGATTCTCCTCGACTTGGGTCTTCCTTGTCCCCCTAGTATGGCTTAAGCATACTCATGTGGAAGACCGAGTGAATTTTCAAACTACTTGGTAGGTCTAATCAATACGAAACCTTGCTTACCTGTGCCACGATCTCAAACAGCCCCTCATACTTTCAGACCAAGCCTTTATGCATCCCTCACAATGCCTTGAACTATTATGGTAATAGCTTCACCATGACTTGGTAGTCAATTTTACACTCTCTTAGGTGCCATCTTTCATCAACCCACTTCTTTATTCTTTTGCGTGCCTTTTTCAAATTTGAATGTGCTAAGTCGATCTGTTCCTTCCGCAACCTAGCCATCTTTATACATTGCCAACATGTGTGGCGTGTAAGGTTGTTGTCCTATTGCAAGTTCAAATGAACTCCATCCCGTAGCTTCGCTCTACTGCAAGTTATAAGAAAACTATGCTACGTCTATGAGCTTGGCCTAATCCCTTTGGTTGGCACTTACAAAGTGCCTCAAGTAACACTCCAGTAGTGTATTCACCCGTTTAGTCTACCCGTTAGTCTGTGGGTGAAAACTAGTGGAGAAACACAGCTCCATCTTGAGCATCTTAAACAACTCTGTCCACATCTTGCCTGTGAAGCGAAGGTCCCGATCACTAATGATACTCCTTGGAAACCCCTAGTACTTTAACACATTTTTGAAGAATGCACATGCTGTCTCTTTTGCCATCTAATCCCTCAACGTCCTGTACTTGGAAAACTTGTCCACCACAACCATAATTGAACCAAATCCCTCAAACTTCAGTAGGGTACTTATGAAATCCTTGGAGATAGACTCCCACGAACAATTGAGAATCAAAAATAGTTCAAGTAATCCCGTAGGTTGCTTATTCTCACCTTTGTCTAGCTAACACATGAGGCACGTCCATACATACACCTCGACTTCATCCTTTATCTAAGTCCAAAAGTATGCCGTCTCAAGTAACACTAGAGTTCTTTTTGGTCTAGGTGTCCTACCTATTTTATGTCATCGAATTCTTGAATAAGCTCCCGCCTCAAGTTATTCTGCATATGTATGTACAAGCATTGCCCCTTTGTGTAGAGTAGCCCGTCATCTACCTAAAATCGCCATGTCTTCTCTTTCTTAGCTAACTTTATTAGCTCCTTAGCCATGGGGTCATTCTCTAATCCCTGCTTGATTGTGTCTACCATGATCCCTTTGGCTAGGCTTACGGCTGCCAATCCTACCTTTTGACTTGGGGCATTGGCTACTATGTTTGTTTTACCAGGCTTGTACTCCTCTATCTTAGGTAGTGCATCGTCCCCTTATGCATCGTTCATTGGTTCCGACACATCCCTAGTTGCCAAGCACGTTGGCTCTTCCTTCTTGACCCTCTTAGCCAATTCCATAATCGATAGTTATGGCATGTTGTCATTTTTTTCGAGTGCACTTGTCGTGGGTACCATGCATGTGGCCTCCTTATCTAATATGCACACTGAGTTGAAGTAAAGCATAGAGATTGTGATCACCTTCCTCAAGAATTCCATCCCTAACACAACCTTATAGTCATCTATCAGTGCTACTGAGAAGTCCACTTGGCCCTTCTAAGTACCTAACGTCATGTCCACCCTTTTTGTGATGCCATTAAGTGGTTTAGCACTCGTATTCACCGTCTTGAGCTAATCGTCCCCCTTTACGATGTGTAGGCCCAACCATTTTACCTCTTGCTCATCCACAAAGTTGTATGTTACCCACGCGTCCACCTCACCTTAGCGAGCTTGCCATTGATATTGGCTTTCACATACAACAGCTTATTGCTCAATGTCGTGGGTACCACCTTGGCGTTAAGGGCGTCCAACAACTACAAAGACCTGATGTGGCTTGTATCTTGTTCCAGTTGACTCATCATTGCCTCATGCCCCTAGATGATAGCCAATAAGAAACCTAACTTCAAGCAGTCTTTTATCACATTTGGCCCCTTGCCCATATAGCAACCAACCTTGGGCACAAATGCCTTCTTCTTGTTCTCGTATTCCTTCCATCCAGATGAGGACTTATCATAGCCACCCCTATGGTCCTTCTTCTCTCCCCTACCTTTAGCCGAGTTGCTCCTCTCGTTCTTTGATTTGTTGGGATTGACGTTTCTTTGGTACTCAATAAATGACTTGGCCGCAGCAATGACCTCATCTAATGTCGTTACGCTCCTCCATAGCATTTCCTACCTTGCCCAACTTTGGGGGCTGTTGATAAAGTAGAACATCAAGTCTTCCTCCGCCATGTTAGGTATCTAGAGTATCAGCATCGTAAACTCCTTCACATTCTCCAAAATGGTTGTCCGTTGCTTCAACTCTCTCAACTTCTTCTATGCCTCATACACAATGTTATCCAGGTAGAAGTGCTTCTTTAACTCCTACTTGAAGTCATCCTAAGAATCAACCCGACTCGCTCCTTTTTCAACATCAGCATGTTTCCTTCACCACTATAGTGTAGCAACGCCAGTAAGATAGAGAGAAGCCATCCTTACCTTAGTCGGTTCATCGATAAAACCAATACCTTCAAAGTAAATCTTCATCTGCCACAAGAAGTTCTAACCACTTGTGTATCCCTCTTCCTATCAAACATCTTAGGCTTTGGGTGGTCCACTCTCATAGTGATGACCCCCGAAGTGGTAACCCCACTAGCCACCGCCCGTCGACATAAGGTGATCTCGTCGCACATCCCCTTAATGCTTACTTAGAGTGCTTATATGATGCCCCAGATCTCATCCATATGAGCCAAACGTTCATCCACTTCAGCCTTAATCCATGCCACCCATTCCTCTATCAAAATGTCAGCATCAAGGCAAGTCTGAAGGTCCCCTTTGAATATGTCAAGTTGTCTGAGTACGCGCTCCTTCAACTTCTCAACAATATGCTCAACCCATTCCACCCTTTCACCTAACTCGCCCATGGTATCTTCCTAAGCAGCCTTCTCCCAAGTCTTGCTCTGGTCATACTACACTTTTTAATTATAGGTTGGCACGTTCTCTCTGCCCCTCTCCTCGATTACACCTAAAACTTTATCATTGGCCATCTCAATTCCTGCACAGCACTGCACTCAATTGAGCTCCAATACCACCTGTCATAGACTTGTCCCTTACAAGCTCCCATGTGGCACTTAGCCCCTCGCTCACCTCTTGCAACACTAACTAAATTAGCTTTACCTTGTTGCAAATGCACAAGTGCTGCGTGTGCTAAATGAGTTACCTAAGCGTTAAGTATAAGAAAAACTTGAGAGAAACTTAAAAAGGTTTTGTATTACTTGAACTCTACTTTCCACTTGTCTACAACTTGTTCTCTACTTCTTTTTCTCTCTACTTGGTTACAATGCAAATGAGCTCCTACCTATTTATACAAGTCTCCTCCCAAATCAACGATGGAGATCGAATCAATCCTATGGCCTAAATTACAAATGTAGAACTTTCCCCTATAGAATTCTCCAGAACAATCTCTAGAAAATTCTACACAAGTTCTACAAGTTTCTACAAGTATGTACAAGTTTACGCTAGGTTCCAGAGTCTTCTGGATCAGCATTAACCTCTCCATTCTGATCCCTTATGTGTTTTCGATGGGGGCGTGATAGTCTGCTTTCAATTGATTGGCATGATTTGACATGCTTATAGAGCCATTAGAGGTTTTTTGGCACATGTAAATCACCATGCTATTTGCCAACCAAAAATATGGTGGTGAATTTTTTATACTTAATGCGGTGGTAATGGGCTTGCAACAAATTTAATGTGGATAAAATATTGGTTGGCTATATTTAATGTAGATGTCACAAGTTGAGTAAAAATCTGGAATGCATTAAATGCAGCCACGCTTAGAGGTTATGTGTTACTCAACATCATGAGGTTGTAGATGTCACAAGTTGAGTAAAAATTTGGAATGCATTAAATACAGCCACGCTTAGAGGTTATGTGTTACTCGACATCATGAGTTTGAAGGGGTCGAGCGCGTCTTCCCTTGTAAACTTCTTTGTCTCTAATAGTGATTGTCATGTGCATGAGGTTGAGAAAGTAGATGAGGGTCGATTTACTCATATCAATCATCTATGAAAATTTTGTATTAATATGATCATAATAGAGTTTGTAAAAATTTTAAACATAAATTGGGAAGTTCTCACGTGCTTATAAAATTTTAACATCTTATTTTAAATATATATATTTTATTTTAATAAATATTTTATGATGTCTTATAACCAAACATTTACTTTGATGAAATTGAGGAGAAGGTGCACAAGATTCTCCCTTCTTTTTTAAATTTTTTCTTCTCTTAAAAGAAGAAATAATGCCCTGTGAGTATCCATTTATTTTGCAATACAAACATTTAAAGTTGATCCAGATGCATATCAACGTTTGGTTTCTTCTGTTAAGATCATATGAAATATCATGTATTCGAGAACTCCTTCTACCTGATGCGCCTTGTGAATCCTTCGGCCTAAGCTGTCAGAGTCAGGATTAGAATCTGAATAATCTACGTCCGAGTCAGGTATTCTGAAGAAATTCCTTAACAACATCAGGAGAAGTATGCCACAGCGCCAAATTATCCCTGTCTCCTTGTATCAGACTCTATCTTCTGAGAGAGATAGAAAGGCAGAAAAGAGGGTCGGCTCCTTCATTCCAGTCCAGCTATTCTTCTCCACGAGTGATTTATTTATGAGCTGGGGAGAGAAGAACTTAATTTCCAGGTTTTGACTTGAAACTATTAACCAAATCCACGTCGAGACTGGGAGAATCACAATTGAAACTGTAAACAGAAACAAGACAAGGATGGTGTGGTTCATCCCTTTGTTCGTTCCAGAAGTACTGGACCGAAACCATCTTGTAATTAATCTCCACTCACTGGGTCCAATCCCAATCCGAGTTCGATGAATGTCGCCGAAGATAATATGGCGAACCAAATCGGGGAGTAATAATCTTAAATCAGATAAATTTTCATCAATACACAAGGCCAATCAACTTCGCTCCTCCTCATCGTCATCGGATCCATAGTGCCGGACAAGTAGATGCTCTTTATTGCTCTCGTGGGCAGAATGTTGGTCTGCAAAAGTCGGTCTCGGCCTTTCGACAAGAGTGTTCCATTCGCTGGACATACACTTGAACAGCCGCAGATTCTTCGCAGTCAAACCCCATAGAATCTCCATTATCAGCTCCTCCGGCTGAGAGTTGTTATGTGATGATTACCTGATCCATATCCAACATGGAGGGCTTTGAGGTATTTTATCCTTTTTTTCGTCGCAAAGGGGCAGCTGCTTCCGGATGTTGTCCGCTGATATATATCAAAGAATTATTCTGAAAAGGGTCTAAAAGGGTGAGAGAAATGAAATAATTTATAAACTATTTCAAATTCTCAATTATATGAAATAATTAGATATCATTATTATATTTTACAAATAAAAACTTTATTGGAGATGAAGAGGCATGGAACAAAATCATTCGACAAAGTCGTATTTTATATAATAAAGTAAAAATAACGCAAAAAGAGCAAGACAAAAGGGTAGTCACTGTTAATACAAATAATATTTTTTTCCCTGAAACCTTTGATAAGTTAAAATTGCAGAAAAATACAAACTATAAAGTTTTTCCTTAAATAAAATTAATATTTGATCAAATTAATAATTCATTAGATATATATATCTAGAAAAGGGTTGATTTAATAGTCTCATATATCTTTTTTTTTTTTTCTCTAATCAAGCTTCTTTGATTTAGAAATTAAGTTTTTGCTCAACTTTAAATCATATTTTGACATGTTTTAAACAAAATATTAAAGTAATAATTGCTTCATTCAAGCTAAAAATCTATAAATATAGTAATAAGCTTAGAATCTTTTTTTGGGTATATATATATATATATATATATATAAAGATGAAATTTTTTTGTCTTGGCCTTCCATCCATTTCAACCTCAATTCAGATCCTCCACTTCATTATATGTTTCATCTCTAATTTCATTTTATGATTGCATGTCTAACATATTAAATATTTTTTTATAAAATAATTGATTTTAAAATTAAATATAATTAATATATATTTAATAAATTGGAATAAAAGATAAAATATAAAATAAAATAAAAGATTTAAAATGCCTCAATCTATGCAGCTATTTCTTTTGATAACTAATATTTGTCTATGATTTGTATTCTTTTGATAAGTGACACTTGTCTACCATTAATATCAACTTTAAAGTGTTCCTATAATATTTGAGTATTTGTGTTCCGGTATAAATTAATATACTTATTTTTTCTGACAATATTTTTGTATAGTTCAATTGCACCATTTCTGTTGGCTTACATATATAAGAAAACAATTAGCTTTGTGGAAAAATAGTAGGAACCATATTATTACATATAACTGAGGGGGTATTCTTGTCCAATTAACTGAAAGAAAAAAGAAAGTAGAATGCTAATGTAAGTTCTCTTTTAGACTTTAATGCAAAGTCATCATTCAAGATATGATATTAATTTTTGATTTATTTGAAATTTGAATTACAGTTGTCATTCAAATAACAAAATTTGCTTTTTAATCTTTCAATCAACCAAAGAAGTCAGTCAATAACTTTAAATGATGATTAATATGCAGGAATGAAATTAGATAGAAATGGAATAAAATGACTTATAGTTTTTACTTTTTATAAAGATCTGCAATGACTTAATTCCATATTATTGATGATATTATGATAATTAAATATTATTGCCCTGAAATCACGGGCCCTTGCAACAACATAAAGTTTAAACCTTTGAATTATTCAAGCCGTAAAATACTAATTTAAATTCTCTATTTTAATTGTGTTTTATCTTTTATTTTATTTTGTAGATAAAATACAAAGTATATTAAATATTTTTTAAATAAATTATTTGATCATAAATTATGTCTAATATATTTTTCATCATTGCAACATGGTTAAAACAATGCACGGCCAAAATGGACATGAATTGAGAACAATATTAGTTAGACAAATGCACCAAAAATCGATAGCAGCTATCCTTTTCCCAGTCATAATTCATGTTCAAATGGACTATACACCAGACAACCAACTCTTCCATTCTGCCTATTGAACTTACCAGACAAGCAAAAATAGAGCCAAAAAAATCTACTCAGCGCTTCAAGAGGCTCATGTAAATTTAAACATTCGGCTCTACATAATGAAAACCGTTCCCTCCAGAGAGAATCAATCTCACAAGACAAAAAGATATAGTGAAAAATGAAGCAACGATCCAAAGTCCCCCTTATGGTTTATTGGCCATTGGTGATTGAATATGATGATACGGAGAGACATGATATCGGTTAGGCATGGAAGGGCTACGAGTCGGCTGCCCGTTCTTCAGCAAACCAGGCTGCATTCTAACTCCATTTCTAGCATTTGCACTCAGACCGGCACGAGCAGCATTCATGGCCTGGAAATAGGATGAGGAGCAAGCCATATCCTTTAGATTAGGCAGTGGCTCCAAAGTCTCAACAACTTCACTCATTGCAGGTCTAACTTTGGCGTCCCGGCTAAGGCAGCGAGCAGCCAACTGCACGGCCTGTTGAGCACCTTTGATTGAGAAGCGTCCCTCAAGACGTGGATCAATTAGCCTATAGAACCTTCTTCTTTCTCCTAGGTATGGTCTTGCCCATTCCACCAAGTTGTGTTCGCCATTCGGTCTGCTTTTATCCATGGATCTTCGTCCAGTCAACAATTCGAGCAAAACAACTCCAAAACTGTAGACATCACTCTTGGCTGTCAAATGTCCTGGAAGAACATAGAGTATGTCAAGCAACACGATGTTGAATGAGCGATCTAGAAGAAAAAACAGGAAATACTTTATAAGAAATCAAAGATTATGGATACTCAAGCATTGGATGCTTTATGTGCAGTACCCCCACAGCTAATCCAATCATATATTCCCAATTGAGAGTAAGAACAATGAGTTTGTGTATGCGACTTGTTTTTTAACTTTCCAAGCATCAAAATACATACAGAGAACACAACCCAAAACCACAAATAAGTCAACTGACACAATAGTCATTAGGAATGCAAACAAATTGAGCAAGCTCGCTAGCCTGTCAAACCAGCTTGTATAATGTTCAAGTTTGAAGTATTAGAGCTCAAGCATAGGATTGAGAGCCAGCTCGCAACAAATATACATATATATTTATATATCTATATAATTGTAAATAATATAGTAAATTACTTAGCATAACCTAATCCATTACTCCATCGATCTCGAGCTTGTATTTGAGCCAGTTCAAGCTGCGCTCGAACTTCATATTGCTTGGCTAGTCAAGCTCGAGCTCAAATCAATTGCAACAAGCTCGAGCTGCAGCTAAAAAAAAAATGTTCAGGGCTCAGCTCAGAGGAATCCGAGCACATCGTTTAGGACAATCAGGCATCAGGACCTGCTGAAAGGGGTATGGTCTCACCTGTCATCACATACTCTGGCGCAGCATAGCCATATGTTCCCATCACACGAGTTGATACATGTGTTTTATCTCCCTCAGGGCCATCCTTGGCAAGTCCAAAATCAGAAAGCTTCGCATTGAAATCCTAGATCAATGGTAATAAGTGAAAGGTTTCAGAACAAAGAAAGTTGTAAGATAAGGACACAGCTACATCATATCACAGGATTTTCATGCAGCATACCGCATCTAGCAGGATGTTAGAAGTTTTGAAATCTCGATATATAACCGGTTTTTCAGCTTCCTCATGAAGAAAGGCAAGGCCCTTTGCCGCACTCAGTGCAATTTTCATTCTTATAGACCAAGGAAGAGGCAGGGATCCTGTAGCTCAGAGAAAATGTAGTGGATCATTAGTAAGATATTAACCTGGTCAAGAAAAGGTGAACTGTACAAAAAAAATGTTGATCATACATTACAATCAAAAAGCAATAAAAAGATCTGTTCAAGCGGTATTATTGCAGGATTAGAAAAACTAAAATCGAGCTATCCTTAGTGTCTCAGTTTGCATGGAATAATTTTATCTGAAGAAAATAGCATATGAAGAAAGTTATTGTCGGAAGTTTCTCATACCAGGAAGTCATTATATCATCTTGCAGAGGATATTTGAAGATAATGAAACACCAAGAATTTACCAATGAACGTTACAGGCTTATCTAGACACATGAATGCACGTGTGCGTATGCATTTGGGGGCACTCGCAGATGCTTAGTATAGAAAGCAAGCAAAATCCTTGGGTAAGATTTCACACTCTGCGCTATTTCCGCACAACCTTTGCATAATTGCACCCCATAATTTCAGGAGTTTGTTAACAGCATGGCAAAAGTTGAAACTTAAACTGTCTTTAAAGTCTTCAACAAAAATGTAAGAACAGAAAGCCAGACTTGGTGGAATTCACAATCCCAACCTTGAATAGTGATGCCACCTGGCCCACCAATTCCAAAATCCCCTACATGGGAAAAGGAATTGAGGTAAAAATGCTCATCTCTTTCTTGAGCCCTAATTCTTCAGTCATCTAGAAATGAGTGTCTAACATTCCCCACAGAACTTCATTTGATTAGTACTCTGATTTTGCAGTGCAAAAACTATGAATATGAATCCCATGATTCTGTCTTGAGAAAGTATTAACAGCTAAGAGTGTGTTTGGGCGAACTTATAAGCTCCTTAAATATCTTATAAAATATTTAAGATCTAATAAGATGTTAGAAAATATTTGGTAATTTTTTTTAAAATGGAGCTTCTAAAAATTCTAAACTAAGATGTTAGGATCTAATAAGTTCTTTTAAAAAAGGCAAAAAGA
>JACGDI010000077.1:195524-219989 GCA_014898725.1 Jacaranda copaia
ATTCCTCGTAGCCAGTTTCAATTCATTATAAGTGAACTTTCGGAGTTGAGAAGCTATTTTCAGGTCCTCTCCTATTTTAGGAGTTGATGGAACACTTTCTGCATTGCTGGTTGTTGTAGATGATATAACTGGAGCAACTGGTTGGTCTCTACTTGTATCATTTGTAGATTTACTTTCCGCTGACAAACAAACAAATAATGTACTAGGTGATTTCGAACAGCTAGTTTGAACAATGCAATAGTTCCAATGCTTCTCAAAAAACAGTTCTATCACTAAAAGTTAGGTAATATAGACTTCCTCAAGTGATATTAACTCTCTTTCTTGAGAAAGATATCTATCAGTGAACTTGTTGTTGACTTGTATGAAATACATGCAGTGTCAAAACTAGTTAACAACATAGAGTCAAAACGAAGAGAAGGCATATTGTACTATACAAACGGAAAGATTTGTAGATAAATGGCTCTAGCAGATGCCAAAGGGAAAACGAAATGAAACAGGATTTCATGTTACACGCAAGAGACCCTGCTGCAAGTTAGATTTATATCTTAAAACAGCCACGACATGCCAACTTCCCACATTGTATATTAAATGCATGGACCTAGAGAATTTATACAGTTACTCTGTTAACAACTTACTAAAGTCAAAGGACACAATAGTGGTGAGGCTATTCTGGCCACATGCCTTCTAGAGAACACAAAAAGCAGAATATATTTTTTCTTTATTGATAATTCCCTACATTTGCATAAACCAAATCCTTTGTTTGTGAATGCATCAAATTCCAAGCCTACATCTCACCAGTTCTTAATACTTGGACAATTTTTCATGAAAGCGCTCTCTTTTATATACCTACTGCTGTATGATATATTTCCAATCTTTCCTTTGGATTAAATTTACAAACTGTTAATTTCCTAGCTCCATAAGAAAAATTAGTTACATCAACATTCACTTAGATGTGGCCCCAGGTCATTTACAAATTTCTGAAGGTTTTATTGAGTATGGCACAAAGTCATACTTTCACTGTTATGATATTGATATTCAAGAAAGTAGTACAGAATAGGTCCCACGAGGTGAAAAGAATATTGAGCAGAAACCACATCTTTAGGCATGCATGTGAAAGGAGACAAGTGCACCAAATTTGAGAAAGAGAAAAATTGGACATTAGGGATAAGACATTGCAATTACGTACTTTATAACAGATAAGCAGAATAGAGGTCTTGCTAAACCCTTAATCCTAAGAAACAGCAATACTTCTCCATTACTTCAATTTTTTTCCACAGCAGAAAATAAAAATGATAAATACATAAATAGATTCAACCACAATTCTCTGGAGACTTGACAAGTGCCAGATGCCATAGGTGTAACTAAAACACTTAACAGCCAGGACAATTGTGATGTCATAATGATTACCTATACACAGGCACGATGTAACATACCAACTTCATGGTCATTGGCATAATTTGGAATTAATAATTAGATCATTTAGCATAAGCTAGTGATGCTCAACTAAGTTCAAGCTTTATTACAGATAAGCAGAATACAGGATCTTGCTAAATCTTCAACACTTGAAGCCAGAAATCTCTACGCTGCCCATTACTTCAGCTTTTTCCTCAGAAAAAATCAAGCACAATACATTTGAAACTTAGCATAGAGGAGCAAAGGCCAAAACTATGATGAATGTTATGAAAAAAATGTCAGTAACAATTTCATGATCAGCAGCATTATTTGAAAATAATTAGTAACATCAAAAGCAGTTTCAAATTCTTGAAATTTTGAGCAAAAGTTGAGTCATCCACCACCCCACTTAGCACAATGCACATGATATATCTTTGCTCATGCATAGATCACTTAGACAAAGATACATGATCTGGGAGCTTTGTGGAAGTAATGTCTTACCACCTATTTTAAGTAAGTAGCCAATGCACATAATATCCTCGGACTTTAGCTTTCTTATGGTAGTTCCATTTGGTTTATGAACAAGAGGACATTGGTTCCTACAGTTACTCTTCATATTATAGGATGCAGTTCCCATGTAACTTTACCCCAGGCTTCAACTTTGGAAATGTAATACCACCAGAATCAGTACTTTGAAGCATGAGTAACAATTTTGCCTCACTAAACTCAGTAAATTATTAAGACAAATATATGAAGGAAATTGATGAAAGAAAATCAGTGTCAGAAAGGAAAGTCTTTCATGGTATATTACACTAAATGATTCTACTTAATCGGTTAGTTGTAAACCAACTAAAATCTATCTCACAAGAGCTTTCAATAATAAAATTCACGCATATCCACGTGTAAATTGAATTTATTTGATTTCTGAGAATTTAATGTCTTAAAACAAGGTTGGAACAAAACATCAGTCACAAAAAACAAACAAACAAACAAACTTACCATACAATACCGAATTTAGTTAGAACAGAATGATCAAGTAGACCTCAACATTCATGTCAAAATTTACGAAAGTTGACTTTATTAAGAGAAAGCGTCCATCAGATAGACAGATACTCATATGAGAAAGCACCATAAGTAGAATGACACTGTGCTTTGCGGCCAGCGCATCTGAAGAGATCAACAAAAGTATACAACAAGATGTAACAAACAAAAATCATGCACCAACCAAAAGTTACATTTGAGGTTTCTAGCAGATTTCCAACCAAAAACTTAACTGACACCAATGTAATGAGTTGATCAACTAATTTCAACACCACACATTTGCGTTACAGACCATAAATAGATAACAACCACTGAATACAAATAAATTCACAGAAAAATGTACGTAATTTGGAAAAAATTCCAGAAAGATGTAGCTCAGTGTACCATATTGTGAGCTAGACCCACTAACAGAGCTATCTACTTTGGGCCTAGGAGACAAGCAGCCTCCAAAGAATCTGAACTTAATCCAACAGCCACTCTCCCCAGCATCATCTTCGTCATCATCATTAAGTATTTTTCTCCTTACCCTTGATTTTGAATTGCCCACATCCATAGAACCCCCATTGATGGCTTCAGGACCCAGCCCCATCTTCGTCCAAAATTTAGAACTAAAATGCCATGAACCAAAAGCCGAACACTCGTTGCATCAAAATCCCTCGTTTTCCACTTTGCCCTTATCCAAAGATTCTTTTCTTGAAATTTTTAGTTTATTTTTATGGGTTAAGAAGTGGTGCTCCGTAAGCCAAAGATACCAAACTAATCAGATAAGACAAAGGAGAAAAAAGAAATCAAGTAAACTTGCTTTTAACAAGATTTCATGAAAAAATAAAGAAAGATTACACCTTTAATGGGTGAAAAAGAAGAAAAATTCAAGAAATCAAATAAAACTCGAGCCCAGATGACAATATATGAGTTACGGTTCAAAAATGCAATCTTGAAATCATTCATATAAAGAATTGGCACCAAATGACAAAATTAGAAAATGCAAAACGATAACCACAAACTAAAAGATTAATGTACGCAAAACAAACACAAAATTTTGAAAATGTACATTCAAAAACAACTGCAGTTCACAGACAGTCCCACATTTCACCCACACAAAACACACATTCAAATAACAAAACAATACTGTAGATTGAGCCCATTATCAAGAACATGATTTTTTTTCAAAAAAAGAGACACTGGGACACGAGTTGTTCTCGAGGCCAAACAAAAGAACAAAAGTTAACTTAGTGTATAGTGTGAGAGTGTGTGTCTGAAAGAGGGAGAGGGCGGAGGAGAGAGAAACGTGCGTTTTGCGTGAAAAGAAGTGAGAGAATGGACGTGGATTATAGAGACACAGAGGGGAAAATTAGCACGTTAAACGATGTGATGGAAGGAATATGACAGTGTGATATGATTGGTTAAGAAGTTGTACCTGTGAGTCCTCTTGCTGGTTTTGTTGGTGGGTGAGATTGTTAAGTGCACGTACACTGTAACTGGAGAATTTATCCTTTTTCTTTTTCTGGAATTTCCTGCTATTGGGCTAGCATTTTCCCTTTTCTGAATATTGGTCAAGGAGACTTTTGTGTGTTGTAATCTTTGGGGGGATTTATTAAACATAGCATGTTTCTTTCTTTGGTTTGCTTTATTATTTATTGCTACCAGCATTTGGTGTTGTGCGTGGAAGTTATTGCATCAAATATTTGTTTTGTAATTTCTATTATTCAAATATATTTTTGAGGGAGGCGCTGAAGGACTTGTGATGAGCAAAAACCTTATAGCCCTCTGCCCATTGTGCTGGTCTACTTCGCGATTAACAAATTGAGAAAGTATTATTAAGATCAATCATCTTCAGATTGATGTTCGTTAAATTAGATTATTCTTAGCATTATCATCATAGCCCCAAATTAATTTAATTAATTTATTCAAAGGCTTAGAGTGCCATTAAAACCAGTCATTTTTAGGTCAATGCTTGTTGAATCAAATTATTATTAACATTATCACCGTAGCCTCCACATTAATTCAATTAACCCATCCGAAGACCTAACCAATCTACTGAGAATTGAGATTGATATTATACTTTTTCAATATATGTGGCCTCATTTAATGCTTTGTAAATATTATATCAGCTATCTCCATTCACAATTAATAATATCATCAGTCGTTTCCATTCACAATTAATACAATTGAATGGTCACCCCCACATATTAGACAACTATACAACTTTCTGATCGCTATTTTGTAAATGACCAAGATTACCCCCATATTCATTAGAGTTTGTACATATTCGTAGGAGTTAATTAATCATTTTGACGCCATACTTAGACTACTATAAATACTTGCTCCGTAAATATTATATGTATGTTTTTTATCTCTAATTCTCCTGATATTCATATTCGATCTCATTTATTTCTTTACTTGATTTAATCTAAGCATTCAAGAGTCCTGATTTGGGTCACTTTGACAAATTTACCATACTTTACCTTAATCGCTTCGGACTCATGCTCTCCCTATTCTGGCCCTTTGTAAAATTGCACCACTGGTACGCTAAATCATACCTAAATCTTCATATCCTAGATACTCATCATCAATATTATATGTAACTAGTTTTACAAACCAAACATCTAAAATTGTAATTAAAATATTTGCTTCTCATTATTATTGTTGTTGTTGTACAAAATTGGGCATCAAATAGATAATTAATTTTAAAATTGAATTATTGTCATATAATTTCAAAGGTCTTTATCAAATAAGAGTTATAAATCTTATGAAAATAATTTTCAGCATATAATATAGATATTCTAATATATTTGATTATTCATAGTGTTGACTAAATTAAGTAAAATCTAACATGAATATAATATGTAATATGATAGCAATACATATGAATTATGAATTCTGATAAATTATAATAATATATATAATAATATAGTTTATTTACTTGCCTTTCTTCATCCTTATTTATAATTGAGAGTAGTTATTTAAGCATTTTTAAGACAGCAACAAACTTTGTATTATAATGATTTAATGTTGTGCTTTTAATTTTCTTTTTTGATAACATGTTTTGATTTCTTGACAGGTTTACTAAACTTTAGAAGTATTTTTTCCAATAACTCAAGGAGCAAACAACCACCAAGGGTTAATATCCAAACTTTATTATTATTATTATTATTATTATTATTATTATTATTATTATCATCATCATCATCATCATCATCATCATCATCATCATCATCATTGTTATTATCATTATCATTATCATTATTATCATTATGATCATTATTATTATTAATTTTTAGATTTCTTTAACGATGAATATCTAAAAAAAAAAAGATCAAATAGCCTAATATTGTCGAAGAAAAATCAAGTCCATTTTGAGATTTAGGCAAATGGTTGAAGAAAATGATTTTTTAATGAAATGATTGAAGTAAGTAAATTCTAGTAAAAGAGTTCTTTCAAAATGAACTAAAACAATAATCAAGCCGAAAAAATAGAAAGAAAAAAGTTAAGTGATAAAAATATGAACATGTTTAGATGCATAAATTCGAAAAAGAAGATGATAATAAATGTCAATAATGAATGAAGTGTGAAATAAACATCTCACAAGAAAATCAAAAGAAAAAACAAAATCGACTATAAGTCAAAATCTTCTCACTTATAAAATAATTTACAGAATTATATGTTAACAAAAAATGAAATTAATGGACAAGTTTAAGAATTCATCAAATACAATTGTTGCATTTTTTATAATCAGAACTGGGAATTTTTTATTATTTACACACAAGTTCTAGTTCAAACTTTAAACCTTGCATTCGTATGTGTGATAGCAATACTAATGGATCAATTCATCACTTTGTAATTAAAAATAAATAATAAATAATAAAAAAGTAAATAAATATTTTTGATATATTAATAGTAAATACAAAGTAAGATATAGGCTTAGAAAATTAATCAAGAAAAATTTCTTACACATAAAATACCTGTGACTATTTTGTAAGGCATCCCAAAATTGCTGTCCAATTTAAAGTTGGGTGAACAAAAATTTAGCTGATCTACTCAAGGATTCCCACATGACATAAATTAACATAAAAATGTTCTATAATAAGGTAGAAAAGAAAATGCAACATAAATTAACTTATGGTATTCTTTGAAAGTTTTGGAACAAACGAGAAAAATTGGCGAATGAAATCATTAAGAAACCAAAATATATGGCACGAAGATATAGAAAGGTGAAGTTGCCTAATTTTCTCAAAGTACTTTTTGAATGATGGAGGAGTTAATCCTATAAATTAATTACTCATATATTTATTTTAAAAAAATATTATAAATAATCTTCTATATATGCATATCTTTGACAAGTTAGCAATCAACTAATCCTATATTTATAAAAAAATAAAATAAAATGTGAGAACCAATAATTATTCAAATTTAAATTTCAAATTAGGTTGGATTTATTAAGTAAGTACTAAAAATATTTATGGCACCAATTACAATTAATCTATAACTTATGCTAAAAATTCATAGTATTAATTACAAAATTAATTATAGTCAAATATGAAGTAAATGATTTCATAATTAAATCTTTGTACGACCAATTTATAACTATGAGTTAATCTTTTAGCAATTTCTTTATCATAAATATTTTTTTTATTGTGTAGAAATTTAATTTAAAACAGCCTCACGCCACTCCACGAATTGCTAAACTTTTTCAAAAACTTACAAGATCAAGGGATTAAATTTAAATTTGCTATATTCAATGAGGAAGTCTATGAAAATGTTTTGAGGATTAGCACGAGTAGCCCGTGGTGGAAGTTAGATCAGGGTTGTATGATTTGAGGCTTTTCTGGAAGTTCAGTGAGATTGGGCCTCTCCTTCAGACAAAACATGTATATGGGTTTCCGGTTTCAAAGAAATATACGGACCTACATGGAACTTTAGCAGGAACGGTCCAATAGTTCGGGGGACATGGCGTATGATCATCTAAGCAGGTTATTTTTCGCTTTTTTCTTTTTCACCCAAAAAAAAACAAAAAAAAAACACCCTATTTGCAATCCCAAAAGTAAATCGATTTTCATTTTATTTTAATCTCCACATCTTATGCACCAATAGAAAAAATATAAAATCAAACAGTCACACCAAAGAGAGAGTTAATTGTAATTGTAATATATACACACACATTATTGTAATTGGCAGCAAATCAATTGGGATTTATATTTAATTATATGTTTAAGAAGTGATTAAAACTTATGGATGTATACCGATTTGGTTGGAATCCATAAGTATTGTGTAAATATGAAAGGGGAGACAAAAAGACAAAATTATGTATGTAGGGGAATCCCACATTGCTTGTGAGACAAAGCATGAGGGAAAAAGTAGGAGTATAAAAGGTTCTTTATTTAATATAAGGCCACTTATTCCACATTGGAAGTTTTCCCATCGAAAATGCACCTTAAGTATTGATACTTGGTAAAGTATCAATTAAGGAACTCATGAGGGTATGCCCACACGTGCACAGTGATGTTGTCGGCCTTATTTTCTTTGGCCGAGCTAGGCGTGGGCAATTGTCTCAAGTCTCGGATTTTTCTTTTTGCTAAAAATTTCAATTTTGTTTGGAATTTTATTTGAAATTTGAATTTTAAAATTCAAATCAGTCAAAAGGCTGCTAGAAACATTTCTGCAAAAAATATTTTTAAAGTTACTGGTTCAATGTACCTGGTCCAGAATGAATCTGGACATACTTTATACATTTGTTCTAGAATAAACCTGAACATCCTCCCTCTTGCTTATATATAGCTACTGCTTCAGGGAGAATGAAACACACAACTAAGAAAATCTCTTCTCTCCTTATTATATTTGTCTTTCTCACATAATGTTGCTTGTCACTTTCTGGCAACTGAGTGGTAGTCGAAGTGAAGTTTTTTGGAGTGCACCAATAGGCTTCTAGACTATCTTATCCTGGAAGAAATTTCACTGCACTCTTTGCACTGGTAGGAATGAGAATTTCTTCAAGGCAAACTATATTCTAGTAATTCAGTTTAAATTCTGTTACTATGCAGAACTTTAAGATAAGTTCACAATTTTTTCAATACTAATTTCTATATTGTTGTTGTTATTACAATCTGGTTGTTTACTGTGGTTTTTGCTGGTTTTTTAAAACTAGACTGCAATCATATTATTGGAATATTTGTTCTATCATTTGCTGTTTTCTAAAAAATATTTATAATATTGGTTTATAAACATTGCTATGTGATAATAAACTGTTTTATTATTTCGTTTATAATCTGTGTTAACAACAATCTTGAAGAAATTATATGTTTAAGTGTTTGTTAAACTACTTATTTGAAAATGGCATCCACATATGTAAAGGGTTTTGGTGCTAGTTCATTGTTGTCTTTTAAAGTTAACCTTTTTGGCTTGCCAAAAAAGTTTGTGGGCCAAGTTTTGAATGTTGGCAACATCAAATGAAAATCTAGTTCATAATGAAAGGTCTTCTTTCAGTGACTTCAATGACTAGACATGAACCAAGTGATACTGACCCTAAAATAGCTAAAATAGCTGAGTAGGCTGAGAAAGATCAGTTAGGTCAAAGGATCATTTTGTTATCACTGTGAAATGTTCTCTTTAATGTTTACTACTCGAACTCATACACTACTAAGTCGCTATGGGATGAGTTGAATTGGAAACATAAAACTGAAGAGCAAGGGCTTGAGAGATATTCTATTTCCAAGTTCATGAAGTATTAGATGATCGAGGGAAAGTTTGTAAACTAAACAGATGCATGAGTTGGTCAACCTTGAGAATGTTCTTGCTGATGCTGAGATGAAACTTCCTAAGAAGTTTCTGGTCATGTCTCCAGTGGATAAATTTCCTAAGTCTTGAAAAAATTTTGAAATGACACTCAAGCATCAAAAAGGGAAGTTGTCTTTAGATGATCTCATGATTGCAATCAGTATTGAGGAAGAACACCAAAATCAAACACGTGGAGTTCTAGTTGAGCACCAACCTAAGGCAAATGTGGTTTTGTAATACTTAGGGAAGGCTATGAGCTTGCTTTGAAGTTTAATAAAGTTGTAATTCAACACTTTGGTTCATTTATTGATAAGGTCTATTTGTTTGATGGTTTATTTAAATTAAGAGTTGAGTATGTAAATTCTGATTCAATCAATAAAGTTCGCATTCTAAATCTTTGGTGAATACTATTAAAAGTTCTGATGTATGGCATAGTTATTTAGGCATTTGAATTTTGGTTCTATTAAATGCATGATAAACTTAAATTTGATACCTAAACATGATATTGTACGTAGTCGCAAATGTTAATTATGTGTTGAGGCTAAACAAGTGAGAAAACCTTAACAATCATTTGAAAGGAATTTTGAAATCCTTGAGCTTGTGCACACAGATATTTGTAAGTTCAATGCGATCTTAACAAAAGATCAGAAAATATACTTCATTACCTGTATGGATAATTTCAGTATATACTATTATGTTTATCATTAAGACATAAAGATGAAGCACTTGAAAAGTTTAGCATTTTAAAAAATGAAGCTGAAAATCAAACTAGTGAGAAACTTATGTGGTTAAGATCAGAAGGTGAAGAGTATGAGTCGAATCAATTCAATGTATGCTACTAAAACTTCAGTATTATTCATAAAGAGACTCCTCTTTATTCTCCCTCATCTAATGGGGGTAACATAACGAAAGAATAGAACGTTTAAAGACATGATCAATGATTTACTTTAGAATTCTGGACTGCCTAAATATATGTAGGGAGAGGCTTTGAGTACGGCTTGCCATATTCTAAACAGAGTCCCTCTCAAACATAAAGAGAGCACTCCATTTGAATTCTGCAAAGGTAGAAACCCTAGCTTAAAGTACGTCTAAGTGTAGGGCTATCTTGCAAAAGTTCTAGTTCCAAAACACAAAAGGAAAAAGTTTGGTCCTAAAACTGTTGATGCAGTCTTCTTGGACTATGTGGAAACAAGCTATGCATTGAGATCTTTGGTAATTAAGTCTAAAATCCTAGGCGTAGAGTTTAACACAATAGTGGAATTTCATGATGCCCTGCTCTTTGATAATGTGTTTCCAATGAAAACTAGAATACCTCAAGATGTTTCTTTAGATTCAATTTTTACATCGACTTCTATTCCTGAACATAAGGAAAAGATGTCAAATATGGGGGTTAATCCAAGTAGTTCTAGTTCAACATCTATTAGAATTGAAGAAGCGTATAAACCTAGACGGAGTAAGAGAGCTAGGATCATCAAGAATTTTTGAAATGATTTCATCACTTACAATATCGAGAATGATCCTATGACCTTCAAGGATGCTATGGCCTCATCTAAAGCTAAGCATTGGAAAGTAGCTATCAAAAGTGAGATGGACTCCATTATCTCTAATGGGATATGGGAATTAACCAATCTACCTCTAAGGTATACTATGATTAGATGCAAATGGATATTTATAAAAAAAAAAAAACTTAAATCTAATAGAACCATAGATAAGTTTAAGGCCAAATTATTTGCCAAAGGCTTTAGACAAGAAGAGGGAATAGACTTCTTTGATACTTATTCCCCAGTTGCTCGGTTGACTACAATCTGGGTGCTTATAGCACAAGCTTCTATATATGGTTTCTTGATTCACCAGATAGATATAAAAATAGCCTTTTTATATGGAGATCTCGAGGAAACGATATATATGGATCAACTTGAGAGATTTATAGCTTCTAGCAATAAGCAAAAGGTCTGTAAGCTTGTTAAATCCCTCTATGGATTGAAACAAGCACCTAAGCAGTGGCATGAAAAATTGATAAAACTATTTTATCATTTGGTTGAAGTGTACATGATAATGATAAGTGCATTTATTGTAAAGTTAAAGGTGATGATTGTATTGTACTGTACTTATATGTGGATGACATTTCATTAATTGGTTCTACCATTGAGATTATCAGTGAGATAAAATTATACTTGAAAAGTAAGTTTGAAATAAAGGATATGGGTAAAGCCAATGTGATTTTTGGACTCAAGTTAATTCGGTCAACTGAGGGTATAGTCATTTCTCATCTCACTATGTTGTGAAGATTATTGAGAAATTTGGCTATAAGGATTGTAAAATTGCTAAGACACCATATGATCCTTCTGTGGCTCTTTTGAAGAATAAGAGTGGTATCCCTGTATCTCAACTAAGGTATTCTCATATTTTTGGGAGTGTTAAGTTGCATTTTTGCCTTTTAATTTATATAATTTTCCCGTATAATTAATAGTAAATATGCTCAATTGTTAGATTTTAACTTTCAATTTATATTTTGTGAAGCAAATTAAAGATTCCAGCTAAATGTAATTGAAAATCAAGTAATGACTTGTTTGGAGCAAAGATCGCATTCCCAAGGAGACAAGAAATGGATGAAGGAAATAATTTGAGTGCGAGTGTGTCTTGCTTCCTAAGATAATTATGCAACATTTGATTAGGACGCATTCAATCTATTTTGGCAATTATATATATTGGAATATTTTTATTTTTATTTTTTTAATTTGGAGAATTTAAGTCTTCCTATTCTGATATGACTCTTATTAGTTTGTCAGTTGCATTAGGAGTAGTAAACTATTTATAGGGGCCAAGGTATCTTTCATAAAGCTTTTTCATTCTTTTATTTGGCATATTTTACTTTTCTTGAATTTTTCTCTCAAACATGAGTTGCTAAACTCTTCTTCTAGTCTAAGGGATTATTGAAGTTTGGGTTCTTCAGTATTTGTGAAATCTAAACAGTTTTTTTTATATTTCTTATTTCTTAAGTATTTATTTATCCTTTGTTTTCATTACAATTATTGAGGTTTATTGAATTTAGAACCCAAATTTGATAGCTTAAAATAATTGTTCTATCAATTAGAACATTAAATCCATAATTGTTTAATTATTCTAATACTTGTGGCAAATAACACAATTTTGTGTGGTGATATGCATGGTTTATGTTGTGCGGATAAATGATTTAGTCTAAATGAACCCCGCTTGTGTGTGTTTGTTGGCTATGACTGGGTCTCTCTAGAGTTAATGCTATTGATAAATTAAATCCTAGGAATGTCTCTTTAGGATTGTCTATTGACAAGATAAATTACTAATTAGCTTCTCTTAGTTATCAAACAGTAAGGACAAATTAGTTATTAGAGCATTTGTGTACTATAGCCAATCTATTCAAGAAAAGAAGAATTTATCTTTGCATCAATGATCAAATCTATGAACCAAATTGAGAACTTTTCTTAGGATATATTTCATTCTTATTGATTTCTTATTTTATTTGTGATTTATTTTGCTTTTAAAATTCTAGTCCTTCATTTCATAAAAATACCCCCTTCTATTTTATTTTATTTAGTAAAGTTCAAAGAAATAAAATTTACCAATTCCTATGGAATACAACCTTATCCACCACTAATTACAAATCATATATTTAGAGTAGAAATTTATTTTTATTGGATTCGACACCCATCAAAGAGGTTGTAATATCTTGCAAATGGCTTGAGACTAGATATCTCATTCGTAGTCTCAAAGCTGGTGAAGTATACAAGTTGTCCTAATAGAATCTATTAGGAGGCTTTGGATAGGATACTTCGGTATCTTAAGAGCACGACATCACTTGCCCTGCATTATGGCAGATTCCCTCCAATACTTGAAGGATATAATAATGCTAGCTAAGTAGCCAAAAACTCTAGTAGTAGTGGGTGTACAAGGTATGTATTTACTTTAGGTGGAGATGTTGTTTCCTGAAAGTCTACTAAATAGACTTTGGTAACTCAATCTATATTTGAGATAGAGTTATGTGCTTTGAACACAACTAGAACGGAGGTTGAGTGGCTACATGGGCTGATGGTCTAGTTACCCATGGTTAGTAAGCCTCTTTCTGCAATTGCTATGCATTGTAATAGTCAAACCACTATTGCAAAGATTAGAAATTCAAAGTATAATAAAAAGACCAAGAGACACATCTAAGTTAGACTAAAGTCTATAAGGAAGCTTGTATCTAATATGGTTGTGGCCATTGATTTTGTTAGACCCAAAGACAATATGACCGATCCTTTAGCCAAAGGACTTTAGTTATCCTTAATCCAAAAATTAAGGCTAGGGATGGGATTGAAAACCCATCAGTAATGCACTTTCAGTGGCAACCCAACCTACCAAGTGAAGGTCCCACAAGGAAGGTTCAATGTAGTATAAACAAGCTACTGAGTATGTGAAAATGCACCTAAACTTGATTGATACTTTAGTATCTGAGTTTGCCCCCTAGCATACCTGGAAGGTGCTGTTAACTACTAGCAAAGTAAGAGTTCTAACTCTGAATAAGGTCAAGTCATACTAACAAGATGCAAACAATGCATCCCTGTAAATACCCAACTAAGTGAATAAAGTCGTTTGGCTGCGACTAGAGGAAAAAGATTATTTATTAAAAATATTCATGATACAAGATTGGGACACATGGTGGTAACATGTCAAACCTAAAGATCACTACATAGCCATGTAGCTTATTGTTACCAATAGATGCCGCCACTTCCAAGGGTCAAGTTCAAAGCTTTGATCCATTAGTCCCTGTTGTAGCATAAGTTGGATAACTTAGGTGGTAGTTCAAACCGGAAGGTACCATTGCTGAAAGCAAGTTCCAATAATTTTGATAGTCTAACACCATGGATTTATGGGGGATTGTTGTAATTGGCATCAAATCAATTGGGATTGTTTAATTACATGTTTAAGAAGTGATTAAAACTTATGGATGGATAGCAATTTGGTTAGGATCCATAAGTGTTGTGTAAATATGAAGTAGGAAACAAAAAGACAAAAGATTATGTATGTGGGGGAATCCATATTGCTTGTGAGACAAAGTGTGGGGGAATAAGTGAGAGTATAAAAGGCTCTTTGTCTAATACAAGGCCGTTTATCCCACATTGAAAGTTTTCCCATTGAGAATGCAACTTATATATAGTTCAAGTATTGATATTTGGCAAAGTATTAATTAAGGGACTCATGAGAGCGTGCCCACAATCGCATGATGCCCGCTACCTTGGCCCTGGGTGATTATCTCGAGTTAATCTTTTTGCAAAAAAATTTAATTTTATTTGGAATTTTATTTGAAATTTGAATTTTAAAATTCAAAAACTTCTAGAAACAAAGTTACTAGTTGAATGTATCTAGTCCAACATAAATCTATACATGCTTTACACAGTTGTTCCAGAATGAATTTAGACCAGAATGAACCTTGACATTTTCCCTCTTGCTTATATATAGCCTGCTGCAGGCAAAATAAAACACACAACTAAGAAAGTCTCTTCTCTCCCTTTTATATTTGTTTTTCTCACATATTATTGCTTGTCACTTTCTAGCAATTGAGTAATGGTCGAGGTGAAGCTTTCTAGACTGTACGAAAAAAGCTTTTGGACTATCTTATCCTAGAGGAAGTTTTGCTGCACTCTTTACACTAGTAGGAGCAATCATTTCTTCAAGATAAACTATATTCTAGAGATTCATTCTAAATTCTGCTACTATATAGAACTTTCAAATAAGTTCATGTTTTTCCAATACTAATTTCTGTATTACTGTTGTTATTCCGATCTGATTGTTTGCTGTTGGTTTTTGCTAGCTTTTTAAAACTGGACTACAATCATATTATGGGAATATATGTACAATCGTTTGCTGTTTTCTAAAAAATATTTCTAATATTAGTTTACAAACACTGCTTTGTGATCATAAACTATTTTATTATTTCGTGTATATTTTGTGTTAACAACATATTTATTGCGCGCGTGTGTGTGTAAATTTATATTGATTTAACCAATTTAGATTTTAGACTAAACAACTATACAATTCTTAATGATGTATTTTATTTTATTTTATTTTTAAATAAAAAAAGAAATATGAACAATCACCTTAAAAACTAAGAAAATTAATGGTAAAATAATAAGTAATCTGTAAACATTGTTACTAATGGCATATATTAAATCAAAATAGCTTTTATTTTGTTGCTAATTATATTTCTTAAGTAATAATAATTTTCATTTTGTCACAATATGACTTAATGGTGATAAAAATTAATGTTTTAAGTTATCACATTTGACAATTAGTAATGCTTTATGATGACAATTTAGTAACAATGAAAATCATCATTATAATTTATGACAAAATTTTTATTTTTATTATATTGTCACCATAGATTTATCACTAATTGTCAATGCTAACAATTTAAACACTATTTTATCACTATTTAATTTGTAAGAGTCGTTAAAGTGACAAAACAAAATCCTTTACCATTAATATATATAATTGGTGATTACTTTTGTACTCCTATTTACTATTTTGTCATTAATTTATCTCTGTTTTATAGTGAGATCGATGATCAATTGGCTTAATAATGCCACTCTCACACATTTATGTGTGAGATTTGAAATTCAAATTATAACACGCTCTAAATCCACACAGGTATATATAAATAAAAAAAATCATTAAAAAGTAATTAATAGATAATAGAATGTATAAGGGTCAAAAAAATGAAAATCCTCAATTCAATTTAACTTGTCATTTTTACCTTAAAAAGCATTATCAGGCACTAAGAAAAAATATATTAGTAACCAAAAATTAAAGGATAATGATAAAGTTATCACTAACAAATTTAATAGTAATAATAATTATTCTTAAATTATGACGGTCGATAATTAATTAATAAATACATATAGACCGACAACTCAGTGGAGCCACAAAATATTATCATACATTAAGATAGTTTTTATTACCTCTGCTATACATCAATCATTATTTTATCATTAATAACATTGCATTTTAAATAATTTAGGGCGAAAATACAAAAATAATAATAAGAAAAATAAAATTAAAAAAGGTGTATATAGTACAAAAAAGGGGTTTTCACATGAGTGAAATTCGGGCACAGACTGACTTTAATTTCTTCTGTTGTTGGCAGAGAGTTGCAATCTTATGGTTCAGAATGGAAAAATTTAAAAGAAAAATAAAACACAATCATAATAGGAGAGAACCATTCCCGAAGCAACACCTCTCGCTCTGTTTTCTTCCCTTTCCCATCTCCTTGGCTTCTTCCCTCTTGGAATTTGTGCTTCGATTCTTTCTTTTTTAAAAAAAAATTATTTTTTTATAAATAATTAAAATTCAAACCTTCTAATTAAGAAATCATTTTTTAATTAAACGAAATTAGTCATAACTCTTTTCTATAGTTAAAAGAAAGTGACGGATCCATAGAATTGGACAATTGGAAAGTTGAGAAATGTTGGGAGAGAGAAGAATCTTGTTTTTCTATGCACATTAATATGGCCCATGCCAGACTAGGAGTCCCACCCACTGCCACATTTTTATTTAATATTCATCTGCATGTAATATGGATCTTTCTTATCATATAATACTATCATTATTTAACATTTTCAATTAAAAAAATTTAAAATATTAATTTAAAATTATCTATTTTATCTTTTATTCTATTTGTCAGTCATATTTTAGGTTTCTTTTTAAATATATTTAATTGTAAATTATATGTATTTAATATATACTTAAAATCGATCAGTTGAGTAATTACTTGGTCGAGAGGCATCACCCTCACACTTAACTGCAATAAATCCTTTAATATATGTGTAAAATAAAAAAGACATGTATCTGAAACTATAGATAGAAAATGGAACAACATATGATTCAAAGCATCAAAACATGTGTAAGAAGAATTAAAATTAAATTTAAGCATTGTGAATTATATATCTATAAAACAAAATAAAGATGAAAATTTGTAAATTTTTGAAGGCGGCGTGATCACATTTTTAGGCTTATAACTAGCCTAGTAGCAATTTCATTTCACTTTCCGAACTGCATGTTTTGCATTACACATGCCCGTCTTATAAAGATAGGAAAAGGGCTGTTTGGATTAATGGAAATTTTGTTGTTCTGGCCATGGCCAAAACTCCGGGGTTTCTTCAATGCTGCCAAACATGTTGCAGAAGCTCTCGTTGGGTGGCACGGGGGCAGTGGCGCCGCCGCCGTGATCTGGTCTTGATGAGGTGTGGAGGAATTGTGTTAGACTGGCGGCAGCTGGGCTGATTGCTGGAGGAGGAAAGCTGACGGGGTTTTTGTTCCTCGGATGATGAGGAAAAAGCGCGCTGTCTGTAGAAGTCTTGTTTAGGTTGACTTCGCAACTGGTCTCACTTCCATTGCTCCAAGAACCCTCGTTGTCTTTGTTAAGGTTAATCGGGCCTGATCCGATTGATTCTCTTGTTTTTAGAGCCAATAACTGCAATTTAACAGAAGAGATGAAAAAGAGGTTTCATTTGTTTTTGAGTTTGGATTAGAATTTTTTCCAATATTCTATGATCACTGAAAATCAGGCAGCAAACCTGGACAAGAATTGTTCTCAAATATTACCAAAACTAAATCAGATCATCATATTATTACACCAGATCAAAAGTACCTGATTTTTAAGGTTCTTGTTTTGCGATTTGAGGGCATCATTATCAGCCTTGAGAGCCTCAAACTCTCTCTTCAGGACGTCATAATCCTTCTCCAATTGCTTAGTCTTCCAGCGGGCCCTTCTGTTCTGGAACCATATAGCAATCTGTCGGGGCTGCAGACCCAAAGCCCGAGCCAGCTGCATTTTCCTCTCGGGCTCAAGCTTGTTCCCCAACTCAAAACTCTTCTCCAGGGCCTTCACCTGCTCCAAATTCAGCCTCCTCTTCTTTTCCCCCAGCAGCTGCGAGCCGTCATCAGACATGTCGTCGTCGGGCTGCAATTCTTCTGCCCGGTCCATCCCCGAAAACGACATGGATCTCCTCATCAAGAACTCCGGAACACCTACATCAAAGAAAATAAAAAAAAGAAAAACCCTATTAACTTAATTCATCATCGAAACGCTATATTTCAAACATATTTTTGCTTGTGTTTTCTTCTCATTTTACAGTGGAAATCTTGAGGACCACAGGGGGATGATGTCGGAAAATGGCTATCTTCATGGTTCCGGAACATGGATTCTGCCGCAGCCGGGACAAAAGCCATACTATGTTGCAAGAATTCAGAAAGGGCAGTCCTTAAAACACACAAACACACAGTATGTGTGTTCGTGCGAGAGATTTTTTATGGAGAAATTTAAATCCAGAGGCTATGGGGAGAGATTGTGGAGTGGGAACATGGGGTGGCAAGACTGGAAGCCAGCGATAATCTGTGTTGAGACAGAAAGGGAGAGAGAGAACATGAAGTGTTATTTATTGCTCCAAAAGATCCTTATAAGCTCTATGGTTTACGTTTACCTCCTGCAAATGTGAAATTTATTTATTTTGTATTTTTCTTCCTCTAGAGCTTTTCTATGTAATGTATATCACAAAATTTTTTAGATTAATATGGGAAAATTCATGATTGATTCCCTTGGTTTCAGTGGAAACAGACAGAAAAAAACTCGAATAGATATTAATTAATAATTGAAGCATTAAAAAGAAAAACAAGATTGTATTAGTTTCATTTTCAAGCACCTTTCAACATCATCATGGACTATTTGAGTTTCTATTATTTTTTGTCGCAATTATTGATCGCTTAAGTTATATTTTATTGTTATTGCTAAACCTTGAACGTGAAATTATTAACGAAATTAATTCAAAGGAATATCTACAAATTGACATATTTTGATATTAATTTTTTTTAATTTTTCATTTTTATTGATATTAATTAAGAGTTGTTTACCACAATCCCATTAATTAGCTCCATCCTCTTACGGTTTAAAAATATTCTAATAATATTAATGTTGGAAGAGTGTGTTAAAGAGTTTATACACTATTTCATCTCTCATATTTTAAGGTATTTTTTCGTGAAAACAAGACATTTTATATTTGACGACGGATTTAAACATCATAATAACTTTTTAATTTTAGAAAATTATAATGATTTTTGTAGGAATGAAGAAAGTGTAAAATTATCGTTAGTGTAAATTTTGGGGCAGAAATTAAAGAATTGAAATTGAGGACCTAATATGGAACTTGGAATATATTGTCAACCATAAAAGGGGTGTAAATTTTACTGCAAAAAAAGGGGGCAATGTGAAAATTTGAACTTTACTTCCGGAATGGAAGGTTTATATAGCTCCGCAGCTTCCCTATAGTGATGCTTTGTTACTTTTCGTCATTTTTCAACAAAACGATAAAGATAGAAAATGGTGTTAGGCAAAAGATAGAGAAGTGGGAAAAGGAAAAATATATATCAAGAATTTCAATGGCACCAAAAAAGGGCATTCCCCTAAGAAAGCAAACCTATGAAAGTTGGGTGAAACCTAAAGCATCCCAACTCGGAATTGGAATGATATTAACCATAAATGTCCCTCTCATAAGAATGATGTTGTTTTATGTCCTGCAAAGTATGGTTTTGTGTAATAAATTCTAGGATAAATTCAAGAGGAAAATGTCTTGATACTCGGGATCTCTTCCATACATGTTCTTTTAAAGACACAAATTAGCTGAAACAAATAGAGCGAGGAGGGGGGCTAATACTAGTAGGGACAATCGTGCCTTCTCATATCTATATAAATAGAACGAGGGGAGGTATTGATAGGGACAATCGTTACTCTATTTCTATTAAAATAAATTAAGCGAGGAGGGACTGATAGAGACAATCATCCCTTCTTATATCTGTATAAGGTCATATTAATTTTATGTTTTTCATTAACATTTGAAATGTTATCACTCTAAAAATATCATTTTTCATATTTTGTAAAATTTTCAATCTTACTGACCGTCAAAATATTTAATATTTTAACGGTATAATTTGTTTTATTATTATTTAATGATGTACGTAATAAGTTGACCTAAATATTATCCGAACCCAACACCAATCTAAATATGTGTGTGTATATTCACACACATATATATGTATATAATATCTGATTCTGTGTGTGTGTGTGGGGTGAGGTATGGGTGTTATAAGCCACCAGCTCCACCTGGGTGTGGCCTAAAAATAAGCTACTTCACATGGGAACCTTAGTTGGAATGTTTTGTGTTCTCCTTGGGAATCTGGGTGTCTCCATATTTTCCTCTTGCACTGAATCTTCGCCCTCACATGCTGCCCGCTGCCCATGTGCCCTTTACCAATAAATAATGCTCTACATTTTTCTCTGTATTATTTCAAACATTAATGTTCTTCCTCTCAAGAGGAAAAACTTTATTTTATACTGTAATATTATAATTAATGTCGAATAAAATCTTACCCCGGCCCATCCCCAGAATTTGATTTTCTAGGTGGCCAACTGAAGAAACTAGAATAAGAGCATGTATATGTTTTTTAAGGAAATATTTTTACACATTCTTATAATTAAATTGTTGTTGCTTCTATGAATAACTTCCTATTCGTTTGGTTTCATTTTCAAAGCTCATTTTCACATTTTTTATTATTTTACAAATAAAATATATCACTTTTTACACATTTTTACCCAGCATAATTTTCAAAACACATTCTTCAATAATTTATATATCTTCTTTCTCTATTTCATTATTTCTATCTTTTTCCACTTACAACCTATTAAAATCAGCATAATTATTATTTTTTCAATAATTTATCTAAATACAAACTCATTTTCAACTCATTTTCACTAACTAACTTTTCAAATTTTAAAAATAGTAAAAATAAAAATTAAAAATGAAAATAAAACCAAACGGGCATTTTCCTAGCTATAGCTAGGTTGGTGAAACTCAACTAGAAAGAATCCGCAGAGGAGTTCTGGGCTATCTATATGTGGTAATTCATTTTATTATGTCGTGACTTTACACTTGTTAGTAATTGTATTCTAATTTATACTTTGTTTTAATTTATGGAGCTGTTTGCAAAAGTTTTTGATTTTTGAGAAAGTAAAAGATTATAATAAAAGTTGAGACAATATTTGAAATCATATTGAATGCATCAAGAAGTTGCAAAAGTTGGGTGAATGTTACTTTTAGTTTATAACTTTTTTTTTGTTTAGCTTTAGAAATTTAAAAGTAAAAGCATCACTTTAAAAACTTCAAAAACAAATAAAATTTAACTAAGAGCTCATTTGGTTTTATTTTTTAAAGGCATTTTTATTTTCCGGTAAAAAGGAATAGTGAAAAGTTAGGGTTCGTTGATTTCATTTTTCGGAGTCATTTTCATTTTTTAGTGAAAATGTATAGCGAAAAGGTGTTTTTGAAAATGATAGGCATTTGGATGTATTCTTTAAAATTATAGATTTATATAGGTGTAAAAATGAAATGTATTTGGATGTTGGGTATTTTTGTATTAAAAGTTATGTAGTTTTTGAATTTTTTTTATTTATACACATGCACTTCAGAAATTCATTAGGGCTCGAACTCATGACCTCCCACATTATATGAGAAACTTATACCACTAGGCCACAACCCACTTACTTGTAGTTTTTGAATTTGAAATAATGATGCAATGTGTAATTCTTTAAAAAATAATATTATAATTTGAATTTGAATTTGAATTTATTGTAGTTTTTGTGGCAAATGTTGTTTGAGAAGTATTGGGAAGATAAAAAAGTAGATATAGGTAATAATTAGGGAGAAATATGTATAAAAATGGAGAGAGGATGTAAAAAAGGAATGTTTTGAAAATAAAAATATATGAGAAAATGGTTAGAAGTTGGTAGTTTTTTATTTTCATTTTCAAATGAAAATGAAAATAGGTGTAGAAAATGAAAACAAAAGGGCCCTTAGTTATAAATGTGAGTTTGAAAATAAAATATTGTTTAAATATTTTGTTTAAAATAAAATAATTGTGTAAGGTTGAAAATGAGTTATACTTGGATATTATAGTGTTTTTATATTAAAAATTGTGTAAATGAGAGTAAGAAAAAATAAAGTAGAGTATAAGAGTGTATTTGAAAAAATATACTGAGAATGAAAATATCTATGAAAATAAGATAAAATTTAATAGCTTTCTATTTTCATTTTTAGAAAAAAATAAAAATAGATTTTGAAATAAAACACACCTATTAAAATTATTGCAAATACTCCTTTAGCCTAGAAAAATGCTATAAAAATTTATAGGTCTAATATCTACTAATAATCTATTGTTTGTTCATTATGGGCCTAGAGGAAGTAGAATCTATAGACTTGACAATCCAAAATCTATTTTGAAGAGAAGTTTCCTAATTAGCTTAGACCAGGATGAGGACTTGATGCTCAAGAGCCCAGTTATGTTGTTGGACTGAAGCCCTACTTATTTGCAAAACTTGGTGCTTACAAAAAAGTGCTTGACAACATAATTTCCCAAATGGACCATAAACCATAAATGGATTGGATAACCATATTTTGTTTTTGGTATAATTTATTTTGTACAGTTGATATGCATTTCCTCCTCTATAATACATATTGTTAAAGAAAAGACTTTAGGCTTAACCTATCTCAAAAACTAGCTAGAGAGATGAAAACTATCCATTACTATATATGAAAATCACTACTAATTTACTTAACCAATGTAAAAATCTAACGCATATCACCAATAACCCGAAGGGTTAGCCAAAAAATTGAAAATTGAAAATTGAAAATTAACCCTCCTTGAAACAAACTTCTTGTTCTACTTCCTTTAATCAATGCCAAGATAGTCATCACTCTCTTTCCAAAAAACAAAATAAATAAATAAATAAATTTAAAAAACATCTAATGGTTTCTTTTACTTTAAGCTTGTGTTTTTAAGATATCATTTTCTATAGTTACAAGACCATCATCACCATTAGTGCAAGCATTGTTTTCATGCTTGTGATTCAATTTATACTTATGAAGCATTGATTCATAAATGGGCAAATTTGAATAATCAATGTCTCGGGGTGTAAATGGCATTCAAACAATGAATTTGGGGTCGAATCAATGGAAAAATTCATTTGCCAATGTCACCAACTAAGCAAATGTAAGTAGCAGTTTAACAAGAAAAACTCCAAAGTTTGGGGTTCAAAAAAACAAACAAATAAATAAATAAAATCGCAAATTTTTGGCATTCAACTAATTCCATGAATTTTCATTAAAAAAATTTTGACTTACAGTCATCATAGTTGTTTACCTAATGATAATTGACATGAGTTTGAAAAAATTTTAAAAGTCATGAAGTCGCGTCGAAATGATTTAAACACCAAGATCTGATCGATTCAAATCTAACTGTCATGAAGCATAAATAAAGTCATGGAATTGGTGACAAACCAATGAATGAGTAATCCACATAACCTTATCCCTATTCACCTGGTCCATGTGCGTTGCTTTTTCTAGGAGGTTGGTCGTCAACGCTAGATCTTCCCATTTTTAATAAGATCCCCAGTAAATCTAGTTTATTATCAAGGTGATTCTATTTCTATTCTATACATGTGTAGGTCCGTGTAGCATTTTCACAATATATTATGATTAATTAATAGGACTTGGCACGAAAGTATTCATGCCTATGTTATTAGCTTGGGTAATCATCACTTCTAGTGTTTTAGTCATATTTCACTGGCTCCCTTAATTATGCATGAGGAATTATCCTATTGAATATTGGGAAGCAAGTTACTCCTCAAAAATGTTTTGTCCATAGGTTTCTTTGTGCTGTTGAGGATCGAAACACATGATTTGGAAGAAATCCTGAACTTGTTTGGAGATGTTATTCTTGTGTTAATCGGGTCTCCAGAAGAAGATGCAAATTATTGGAAGGGGCTTAAGTCAATATATGGAGATTTGAAGGTAAAGATGGCAATAGAGAAATAAATATGATAAATGATTGCATTTATATATATACTAAAGATATTAAGAAGGCCCGAAACCCAAGAGATTTAAGGTGATTATTTGACAAATTTTCAAATTCCCTTGCAGTATTCATAATTGTTTCTTGGAAGGATGGGGAACCAGGGCCTCTTAGGAGTAACATCATGTCATTTAAAAAAGACCAACAAATATAAACAAATAAAGTAATTATTCCCTGAATTTTATAATAACTTTGGCAACGTTTGGTTACATTTTATATGTTTTGTATTGTAACACCTTAATTTTGGAATTATAAATTTAAGTTGATCAAAATTAAATTAATTAAAATTTA